>CAXHKG010000137.1:0-24456 GCA_964016985.1 Anodontia alba
AACAAGCCTGCACAATCCGGGATGCGGTCAACAGAATAGCACGGGCACTATGGGGCGTCAAACATTCAATAAATAAACCTTTTTACGCCTATAGCAGCCAAACGAAAGCACCCAGGGTGCTGCAAATTTATGCGCATGCGCAGATCATTAATGTCTACAAACATAAAGGGCAGTCATTGGAATCGGGGCAAGGCGTCTTGCTGAAAATGGGTCCTCAAGTTTACATTGCACCCTATGGAATTTTGGGCGGGAAGCCGTAAATACCCTAATAACTCCATCAATTCGCAACAGACAGGCGCGCTTTTTATAGGGTTTATAGGTCTTAGGGAGGTTCATTTCTGTGCTAAATTGTATGGCGCTGCATGCAGTACAAGCAAAGATATAAGGACTTGAAATGAGTCTGTAGATCTCGCCTGCTGAACAAAGAGATCAAAAGACACAAAAGGTGACCTTTACCGACCGGGCTGAAACTGATACCTAACATTGTCCTGGTTCCATAGTACATAAAACGCAAATTGCCTGAAAATTCGGTCCACGCGTTAAAAAGTTATTAGGGGTCAAACATTGCCAAATATCAACTTTCAGGGGCCATAACTCGAAAATGGGGCGATAAGAATTTTTGGGCACTTGGCCCCAGTGAGTCCTTGGTCCAGACCTTTCGTCTGGCACCAGTTTCATCCCGATCGGTGAAGGTCAGGCTAGGCTCAAACTTGCAGTCCAAAGTTGGTATGGAATGTCTGATATTTTGACCCCTAATAACTCGTCTGTTTCTCATCCGATTAAGCTGAAATTTGGAACGTTTGTAGAGCACATCCATGCAAACAAGCCTGCACAATCCGGGATGCGGTCAACAGAATAGCACGGGCACTATGGGGCGTCAAACATTCAATAAATAAACCTTTTTACGCCTATAGCAGCCAAACGAAAGCACCCAGGGTGCTGCAAATTTATGCGCATGCGCAGATCATTAATGTCTACAAACATAAAGGGCAGTCATTGGAATCGGGGCAAGGCGTCTTGCTGAAAATGGGTCCTCAAGTTTACATTGCACCCTATGGAATTTTGGGCGGGAAGCCGTAAATACCCTAATAACTCCATCAATTCGCAACAGACAGGCGCGCTTTTTATAGGGTTTATAGGTCTTAGGGAGGTTCATTTCTGTGCTAAATTGTATGGCGCTGCATGCAGTACAAGCAAAGATATAAGGACTTGAAATGAGTCTGTAGATCTCGCCTGCTGAACAAAGAGATCAAAAGACACAAAAGGTGACCTTTACCGACCGGGCTGAAACTGATACCTAACATTGTCCTGGTTCCATAGTACATAAAACGCAAATTGCCTGAAAATTCGGTCCACGCGTTAAAAAGTTATTAGGGGTCAAACATTGCCAAATATCAACTTTCAGGGGCCATAACTCGAAAATGGGGCGATAAGAATTTTTGGGCACTTGGCCCCAGTGAGTCCTTGGTCCAGACCTTTCGTCTGGCACCAGTTTCATCCCGATCGGTGAAGGTCAGGCTAGGCTCAAACTTGCAGTCCAAAGTTGGTATGGAATGTCTGATATTTTGACCCCTAATAACTCGTCTGTTTCTCATCCGATTAAGCTGAAATTTGGAACGTTTGTAGAGCACATCCATGCAAACAAGCCTGCACAATCCGGGATGCGGTCAACAGAATAGCACGGGCACTATGGGGCGTCAAACATTCAATAAATAAACCTTTTTACGCCTATAGCAGCCAAACGAAAGCACCCAGGGTGCTGCAAATTTATGCGCATGCGCAGATCATTAATGTCTACAAACATAAAGGGCAGTCATTGGAATCGGGGCAAGGCGTCTTGCTGAAAATGGGTCCTCAAGTTTACATTGCACCCTATGGAATTTTGGGCGGGAAGCCGTAAATACCCTAATAACTCCATCAATTCGCAACAGACAGGCGCGCTTTTTATAGGGTTTATAGGTCTTAGGGAGGTTCATTTCTGTGCTAAATTGTATGGCGCTGCATGCAGTACAAGCAAAGATATAAGGACTTGAAATGAGTCTGTAGATCTCGCCTGCTGAACAAAGAGATCAAAAGACACAAAAGGTGACCTTTACCGACCGGGCTGAAACTGATACCTAACATTGTCCTGGTTCCATAGTACATAAAACGCAAATTGCCTGAAAATTCGGTCCACGCGTTAAAAAGTTATTAGGGGTCAAACATTGCCAAATATCAACTTTCAGGGGCCATAACTCGAAAATGGGGCGATAAGAATTTTTGGGCACTTGGCCCCAGTGAGTCCTTGGTCCAGACCTTTCGTCTGGCACCAGTTTCATCCCGATCGGTGAAGGTCAGGCTAGGCTCAAACTTGCAGTCCAAAGTTGGTATGGAATGTCTGATATTTTGACCCCTAATAACTCGTCTGTTTCTCAATCGATTAAGCTGAAATTTGGAACGTTTGTAGAGCACATCCATGCAAACAAGCCTGCACAATCCGGGATGCGGTCAACAGAATAGCACGGGCACTATGGGGCGTCAAACATTCAATAAATAAACCTTTTTACGCCTATAGCAGCCAAACGAAAGCACCCAGGGTGCTGCAAATTTATGCGCATGCGCAGATCATTAATGTCTACAAACATAAAGGGCAGTCATTGGAATCGGGGCAAGGCGTCTTGCTGAAAATGGGTCCTCAAGTTTACATTGCACCCTATGGAATTTTGGGCGGGAAGCCGTAAATACCCTAATAACTCCATCAATTCGCAACAGACAGGCGCGCTTTTTATAGGGTTTATAGGTCTTAGGGAGGTTCATTTCTGTGCTAAATTGTATGGCGCTGCATGCAGTACAAGCAAAGATATAAGGACTTGAAATGAGTCTGTAGATCTCGCCTGCTGAACAAAGAGATCAAAAGACACAAAAGGTGACCTTTACCGACCGGGCTGAAACTGATACCTAACATTGTCCTGGTTCCATAGTACATAAAACGCAAATTGCCTGAAAATTCGGTCCACGCGTTAAAAAGTTATTAGGGGTCAAACATTGCCAAATATCAACTTTCAGGGGCCATAACTCGAAAATGGGGCGATAAGAATTTTTGGGCACTTGGCCCCAGTGAGTCCTTGGTCCAGACCTTTCGTCTGGCACCAGTTTCATCCCGATCGGTGAAGGTCAGGCTAGGCTCAAACTTGCAGTCCAAAGTTGGTATGGAATGTCTGATATTTTGACCCCTAATAACTCGTCTGTTTCTCATCCGATTAAGCTGAAATTTGGAACGTTTGTAGAGCACATCCATGCAAACAAGCCTGCACAATCCGGGATGCGGTCAACAGAATAGCACGGGCACTATGGGGCGTCAAACATTCAATAAATAAACCTTTTTACGCCTATAGCAGCCAAACGAAAGCACCCAGGGTGCTGCAAATTTATGCGCATGCGCAGATCATTAATGTCTACAAACATAAAGGGCAGTCATTGGAATCGGGGCAAGGCGTCTTGCTGAAAATGGGTCCTCAAGTTTACATTGCACCCTATGGAATTTTGGGCGGGAAGCCGTAAATACCCTAATAACTCCATCAATTCGCAACAGACAGGCGCGCTTTTTATAGGGTTTATAGGTCTTAGGGAGGTTCATTTCTGTGCTAAATTGTATGGCGCTGCATGCAGTACAAGCAAAGATATAAGGACTTGAAATGAGTCTGTAGATCTCGCCTGCTGAACAAAGAGATCAAAAGACACAAAAGGTGACCTTTACCGACCGGGCTGAAACTGATACCTAACATTGTCCTGGTTCCATAGTACATAAAACGCAAATTGCCTGAAAATTCGGTCCACGCGTTAAAAAGTTATTAGGGGTCAAACATTGCCAAATATCAACTTTCAGGGGCCATAACTCGAAAATGGGGCGATAAGAATTTTTGGGCACTTGGCCCCAGTGAGTCCTTGGTCCAGACCTTTCGTCTGGCACCAGTTTCATCCCGATCGGTGAAGGTCAGGCTAGGCTCAAACTTGCAGTCCAAAGTTGGTATGGAATGTCTGATATTTTGACCCCTAATAACTCGTCTGTTTCTCATCCGATTAAGCTGAAATTTGGAACGTTTGTAGAGCACATCCATGCAAACAAGCCTGCACAATCCGGGATGCGGTCAACAGAATAGCACGGGCACTATGGGGCGTCAAACATTCAATAAATAAACCTTTTTACGCCTATAGCAGCCAAACGAAAGCACCCAGGGTGCTGCAAATTTATGCGCATGCGCAGATCATTAATGTCTACAAACATAAAGGGCAGTCATTGGAATCGGGGCAAGGCGTCTTGCTGAAAATGGGTCCTCAAGTTTACATTGCACCCTATGGAATTTTGGGCGGGAAGCCGTAAATACCCTAATAACTCCATCAATTCGCAACAGACAGGCGCGCTTTTTATAGGGTTTATAGGTCTTAGGGAGGTTCATTTCTGTGCTAAATTGTATGGCGCTGCATGCAGTACAAGCAAAGATATAAGGACTTGAAATGAGTCTGTAGATCTCGCCTGCTGAACAAAGAGATCAAAAGACACAAAAGGTGACCTTTACCGACCGGGCTGAAACTGATACCTAACATTGTCCTGGTTCCATAGTACATAAAACGCAAATTGCCTGAAAATTCGGTCCACGCGTTAAAAAGTTATTAGGGGTCAAACATTGCCAAATATCAACTTTCAGGGGCCATAACTCGAAAATGGGGCGATAAGAATTTTTGGGCACTTGGCCCCAGTGAGTCCTTGGTCCAGACCTTTCGTCTGGCACCAGTTTCATCCCGATCGGTGAAGGTCAGGCTAGGCTCAAACTTGCAGTCCAAAGTTGGTATGGAATGTCTGATATTTTGACCCCTAATAACTCGTCTGTTTCTCATCCGATTAAGCTGAAATTTGGAACGTTTGTAGAGCACATCCATGCAAACAAGCCTGCACAATCCGGGATGCGGTCAACAGAATAGCACGGGCACTATGGGGCGTCAAACATTCAATAAATAAACCTTTTTACGCCTATAGCAGCCAAACGAAAGCACCCAGGGTGCTGCAAATTTATGCGCATGCGCAGATCATTAATGTCTACAAACATAAAGGGCAGTCATTGGAATCGGGGCAAGGCGTCTTGCTGAAAATGGGTCCTCAAGTTTACATTGCACCCTATGGAATTTTGGGCGGGAAGCCGTAAATACCCTAATAACTCCATCAATTCGCAACAGACAGGCGCGCTTTTTATAGGGTTTATAGGTCTTAGGGAGGTTCATTTCTGTGCTAAATTGTATGGCGCTGCATGCAGTACAAGCAAAGATATAAGGACTTGAAATGAGTCTGTAGATCTCGCCTGCTGAACAAAGAGATCAAAAGACACAAAAGGTGACCTTTACCGACCGGGCTGAAACTGATACCTAACATTGTCCTGGTTCCATAGTACATAAAACGCAAATTGCCTGAAAATTCGGTCCACGCGTTAAAAAGTTATTAGGGGTCAAACATTGCCAAATATCAACTTTCAGGGGCCATAACTCGAAAATGGGGCGATAAGAATTTTTGGGCACTTGGCCCCAGTGAGTCCTTGGTCCAGACCTTTCGTCTGGCACCAGTTTCATCCCGATCGGTGAAGGTCAGGCTAGGCTCAAACTTGCAGTCCAAAGTTGGTATGGAATGTCTGATATTTTGACCCCTAATAACTCGTCTGTTTCTCATCCGATTAAGCTGAAATTTGGAACGTTTGTAGAGCACATCCATGCAAACAAGCCTGCACAATCCGGGATGCGGTCAACAGAATAGCACGGGCACTATGGGGCGTCAAACATTCAATAAATAAACCTTTTTACGCCTATAGCAGCCAAACGAAAGCACCCAGGGTGCTGCAAATTTATGCGCATGCGCAGATCATTAATGTCTACAAACATAAAGGGCAGTCATTGGAATCGGGGCAAGGCGTCTTGCTGAAAATGGGTCCTCAAGTTTACATTGCACCCTATGGAATTTTGGGCGGGAAGCCGTAAATACCCTAATAACTCCATCAATTCGCAACAGACAGGCGCGCTTTTTATAGGGTTTATAGGTCTTAGGGAGGTTCATTTCTGTGCTAAATTGTATGGCGCTGCATGCAGTACAAGCAAAGATATAAGGACTTGAAATGAGTCTGTAGATCTCGCCTGCTGAACAAAGAGATCAAAAGACACAAAAGGTGACCTTTACCGACCGGGCTGAAACTGATACCTAACATTGTCCTGGTTCCATAGTACATAAAACGCAAATTGCCTGAAAATTCGGTCCACGCGTTAAAAAGTTATTAGGGGTCAAACATTGCCAAATATCAACTTTCAGGGGCCATAACTCGAAAATGGGGCGATAAGAATTTTTGGGCACTTGGCCCCAGTGAGTCCTTGGTCCAGACCTTTCGTCTGGCACCAGTTTCATCCCGATCGGTGAAGGTCAGGCTAGGCTCAAACTTGCAGTCCAAAGTTGGTATGGAATGTCTGATATTTTGACCCCTAATAACTCGTCTGTTTCTCATCCGATTAAGCTGAAATTTGGAACGTTTGTAGAGCACATCCATGCAAACAAGCCTGCACAATCCGGGATGCGGTCAACAGAATAGCACGGGCACTATGGGGCGTCAAACATTCAATAAATAAACCTTTTTACGCCTATAGCAGCCAAACGAAAGCACCCAGGGTGCTGCAAATTTATGCGCATGCGCAGATCATTAATGTCTACAAACATAAAGGGCAGTCATTGGAATCGGGGCAAGGCGTCTTGCTGAAAATGGGTCCTCAAGTTTACATTGCACCCTATGGAATTTTGGGCGGGAAGCCGTAAATACCCTAATAACTCCATCAATTCGCAACAGACAGGCGCGCTTTTTATAGGGTTTATAGGTCTTAGGGAGGTTCATTTCTGTGCTAAATTGTATGGCGCTGCATGCAGTACAAGCAAAGATATAAGGACTTGAAATGAGTCTGTAGATCTCGCCTGCTGAACAAAGAGATCAAAAGACACAAAAGGTGACCTTTACCGACCGGGCTGAAACTGATACCTAACATTGTCCTGGTTCCATAGTACATAAAACGCAAATTGCCTGAAAATTCGGTCCACGCGTTAAAAAGTTATTAGGGGTCAAACATTGCCAAATATCAACTTTCAGGGGCCATAACTCGAAAATGGGGCGATAAGAATTTTTGGGCACTTGGCCCCAGTGAGTCCTTGGTCCAGACCTTTCGTCTGGCACCAGTTTCATCCCGATCGGTGAAGGTCAGGCTAGGCTCAAACTTGCAGTCCAAAGTTGGTATGGAATGTCTGATATTTTGACCCCTAATAACTCGTCTGTTTCTCATCCGATTAAGCTGAAATTTGGAACGTTTGTAGAGCACATCCATGCAAACAAGCCTGCACAATCCGGGATGCGGTCAACAGAATAGCACGGGCACTATGGGGCGTCAAACATTCAATAAATAAACCTTTTTACGCCTATAGCAGCCAAACGAAAGCACCCAGGGTGCTGCAAATTTATGCGCATGCGCAGATCATTAATGTCTACAAACATAAAGGGCAGTCATTGGAATCGGGGCAAGGCGTCTTGCTGAAAATGGGTCCTCAAGTTTACATTGCACCCTATGGAATTTTGGGCGGGAAGCCGTAAATACCCTAATAACTCCATCAATTCGCAACAGACAGGCGCGCTTTTTATAGGGTTTATAGGTCTTAGGGAGGTTCATTTCTGTGCTAAATTGTATGGCGCTGCATGCAGTACAAGCAAAGATATAAGGACTTGAAATGAGTCTGTTGATCTCGCCTGCTGAACAAAGAGATCAAAAGACACAAAAGGTGACCTTTACCGACCGGGCTGAAACTGATACCTAACATTGTCCTGGTTCCATAGTACATAAAACGCAAATTGCCTGAAAATTCGGTCCACGCGTTAAAAAGTTATTAGGGGTCAAACATTGCCAAATATCAACTTTCAGGGGCCATAACTCGAAAATGGGGCGATAAGAATTTTTGGGCACTTGGCCCCAGTGAGTCCTTGGTCCAGACCTTTCGTCTGGCACCAGTTTCATCCCGATCGGTGAAGGTCAGGCTAGGCTCAAACTTGCAGTCCAAAGTTGGTATGGAATGTCTGATATTTTGACCCCTAATAACTCGTCTGTTTCTCATCCGATTAAGCTGAAATTTGGAACGTTTGTAGAGCACATCCATGCAAACAAGCCTGCACAATCCGGGATGCGGTCAACAGAATAGCACGGGCACTATGGGGCGTCAAACATTCAATAAATAAACCTTTTTACGCCTATAGCAGCCAAACGAAAGCACCCAGGGTGCTGCAAATTTATGCGCATGCGCAGATCATTAATGTCTACAAACATAAAGGGCAGTCATTGGAATCGGGGCAAGGCGTCTTGCTGAAAATGGGTCCTCAAGTTTACATTGCACCCTATGGAATTTTGGGCGGGAAGCCGTAAATACCCTAATAACTCCATCAATTCGCAACAGACAGGCGCGCTTTTTATAGGGTTTATAGGTCTTAGGGAGGTTCATTTCTGTGCTAAATTGTATGGCGCTGCATGCAGTACAAGCAAAGATATAAGGACTTGAAATGAGTCTGTAGATCTCGCCTGCTGAACAAAGAGATCAAAAGACACAAAAGGTGACCTTTACCGACCGGGCTGAAACTGATACCTAACATTGTCCTGGTTCCATAGTACATAAAACGCAAATTGCCTGAAAATTCGGTCCACGCGTTAAAAAGTTATTAGGGGTCAAACATTGCCAAATATCAACTTTCAGGGGCCATAACTCGAAAATGGGGCGATAAGAATTTTTGGGCACTTGGCCCCAGTGAGTCCTTGGTCCAGACCTTTCGTCTGGCACCAGTTTCATCCCGATCGGTGAAGGTCAGGCTAGGCTCAAACTTGCAGTCCAAAGTTGGTATGGAATGTCTGATATTTTGACCCCTAATAACTCGTCTGTTTCTCATCCGATTAAGCTGAAATTTGGAACGTTTGTAGAGCACATCCATGCAAACAAGCCTGCACAATCCGGGATGCGGTCAACAGAATAGCACGGGCACTATGGGGCGTCAAACATTCAATAAATAAACCTTTTTACGCCTATAGCAGCCAAACGAAAGCACCCAGGGTGCTGCAAATTTATGCGCATGCGCAGATCATTAATGTCTACAAACATAAAGGGCAGTCATTGGAATCGGGGCAAGGCGTCTTGCTGAAAATGGGTCCTCAAGTTTACATTGCACCCTATGGAATTTTGGGCGGGAAGCCGTAAATACCCTAATAACTCCATCAATTCGCAACAGACAGGCGCGCTTTTTATAGGGTTTATAGGTCTTAGGGAGGTTCATTTCTGTGCTAAATTGTATGGCGCTGCATGCAGTACAAGCAAAGATATAAGGACTTGAAATGAGTCTGTAGATCTCGCCTGCTGAACAAAGAGATCAAAAGACACAAAAGGTGACCTTTACCGACCGGGCTGAAACTGATACCTAACATTGTCCTGGTTCCATAGTACATAAAACGCAAATTGCCTGAAAATTCGGTCCACGCGTTAAAAAGTTATTAGGGGTCAAACATTGCCAAATATCAACTTTCAGGGGCCATAACTCGAAAATGGGGCGATAAGAATTTTTGGGCACTTGGCCCCAGTGAGTCCTTGGTCCAGACCTTTCGTCTGGCACCAGTTTCATCCCGATCGGTGAAGGTCAGGCTAGGCTCAAACTTGCAGTCCAAAGTTGGTATGGAATGTCTGATATTTTGACCCCTAATAACTCGTCTGTTTCTCATCCGATTAAGCTGAAATTTGGAACGTTTGTAGAGCACATCCATGCAAACAAGCCTGCACAATCCGGGATGCGGTCAACAGAATAGCACGGGCACTATGGGGCGTCAAACATTCAATAAATAAACCTTTTTACGCCTATAGCAGCCAAACGAAAGCACCCAGGGTGCTGCAAATTTATGCGCATGCGCAGATCATTAATGTCTACAAACATAAAGGGCAGTCATTGGAATCGGGGCAAGGCGTCTTGCTGAAAATGGGTCCTCAAGTTTACATTGCACCCTATGGAATTTTGGGCGGGAAGCCGTAAATACCCTAATAACTCCATCAATTCGCAACAGACAGGCGCGCTTTTTATAGGGTTTATAGGTCTTAGGGAGGTTCATTTCTGTGCTAAATTGTATGGCGCTGCATGCAGTACAAGCAAAGATATAAGGACTTGAAATGAGTCTGTAGATCTCGCCTGCTGAACAAAGAGATCAAAAGACACAAAAGGTGACCTTTACCGACCGGGCTGAAACTGATACCTAACATTGTCCTGGTTCCATAGTACATAAAACGCAAATTGCCTGAAAATTCGGTCCACGCGTTAAAAAGTTATTAGGGGTCAAACATTGCCAAATATCAACTTTCAGGGGCCATAACTCGAAAATGGGGCGATAAGAATTTTTGGGCACTTGGCCCCAGTGAGTCCTTGGTCCAGACCTTTCGTCTGGCACCAGTTTCATCCCGATCGGTGAAGGTCAGGCTAGGCTCAAACTTGCAGTCCAAAGTTGGTATGGAATGTCTGATATTTTGACCCCTAATAACTCGTCTGTTTCTCATCCGATTAAGCTGAAATTTGGAACGTTTGTAGAGCACATCCATGCAAACAAGCCTGCACAATCCGGGATGCGGTCAACAGAATAGCACGGGCACTATGGGGCGTCAAACATTCAATAAATAAACCTTTTTACGCCTATAGCAGCCAAACGAAAGCACCCAGGGTGCTGCAAATTTATGCGCATGCGCAGATCATTAATGTCTACAAACATAAAGGGCAGTCATTGGAATCGGGGCAAGGCGTCTTGCTGAAAATGGGTCCTCAAGTTTACATTGCACCCTATGGAATTTTGGGCGGGAAGCCGTAAATACCCTAATAACTCCATCAATTCGCAACAGACAGGCGCGCTTTTTATAGGGTTTATAGGTCTTAGGGAGGTTCATTTCTGTGCTAAATTGTATGGCGCTGCATGCAGTACAAGCAAAGATATAAGGACTTGAAATGAGTCTGTAGATCTCGCCTGCTGAACAAAGAGATCAAAAGACACAAAAGGTGACCTTTACCGACCGGGCTGAAACTGATACCTAACATTGTCCTGGTTCCATAGTACATAAAACGCAAATTGCCTGAAAATTCGGTCCACGCGTTAAAAAGTTATTAGGGGTCAAACATTGCCAAATATCAACTTTCAGGGGCCATAACTCGAAAATGGGGCGATAAGAATTTTTGGGCACTTGGCCCCAGTGAGTCCTTGGTCCAGACCTTTCGTCTGGCACCAGTTTCATCCCGATCGGTGAAGGTCAGGCTAGGCTCAAACTTGCAGTCCAAAGTTGGTATGGAATGTCTGATATTTTGACCCCTAATAACTCGTCTGTTTCTCATCCGATTAAGCTGAAATTTGGAACGTTTGTAGAGCACATCCATGCAAACAAGCCTGCACAATCCGGGATGCGGTCAACAGAATAGCACGGGCACTATGGGGCGTCAAACATTCAATAAATAAACCTTTTTACGCCTATAGCAGCCAAACGAAAGCACCCAGGGTGCTGCAAATTTATGCGCATGCGCAGATCATTAATGTCTACAAACATAAAGGGCAGTCATTGGAATCGGGGCAAGGCGTCTTGCTGAAAATGGGTCCTCAAGTTTACATTGCACCCTATGGAATTTTGGGCGGGAAGCCGTAAATACCCTAATAACTCCATCAATTCGCAACAGACAGGCGCGCTTTTTATAGGGTTTATAGGTCTTAGGGAGGTTCATTTCTGTGCTAAATTGTATGGCGCTGCATGCAGTACAAGCAAAGATATAAGGACTTGAAATGAGTCTGTAGATCTCGCCTGCTGAACAAAGAGATCAAAAGACACAAAAGGTGACCTTTACCGACCGGGCTGAAACTGATACCTAACATTGTCCTGGTTCCATAGTACATAAAACGCAAATTGCCTGAAAATTCGGTCCACGCGTTAAAAAGTTATTAGGGGTCAAACATTGCCAAATATCAACTTTCAGGGGCCATAACTCGAAAATGGGGCGATAAGAATTTTTGGGCACTTGGCCCCAGTGAGTCCTTGGTCCAGACCTTTCGTCTGGCACCAGTTTCATCCCGATCGGTGAAGGTCAGGCTAGGCTCAAACTTGCAGTCCAAAGTTGGTATGGAATGTCTGATATTTTGACCCCTAATAACTCGTCTGTTTCTCATCCGATTAAGCTGAAATTTGGAACGTTTGTAGAGCACATCCATGCAAACAAGCCTGCACAATCCGGGATGCGGTCAACAGAATAGCACGGGCACTATGGGGCGTCAAACATTCAATAAATAAACCTTTTTACGCCTATAGCAGCCAAACGAAAGCACCCAGGGTGCTGCAAATTTATGCGCATGCGCAGATCATTAATGTCTACAAACATAAAGGGCAGTCATTGGAATCGGGGCAAGGCGTCTTGCTGAAAATGGGTCCTCAAGTTTACATTGCACCCTATGGAATTTTGGGCGGGAAGCCGTAAATACCCTAATAACTCCATCAATTCGCAACAGACAGGCGCGCTTTTTATAGGGTTTATAGGTCTTAGGGAGGTTCATTTCTGTGCTAAATTGTATGGCGCTGCATGCAGTACAAGCAAAGATATAAGGACTTGAAATGAGTCTGTAGATCTCGCCTGCTGAACAAAGAGATCAAAAGACACAAAAGGTGACCTTTACCGACCGGGCTGAAACTGATACCTAACATTGTCCTGGTTCCATAGTACATAAAACGCAAATTGCCTGAAAATTCGGTCCACGCGTAAAAAAGTTATTAGGGGTCAAACATTGCCAAATATCAACTTTCAGGGGCCATAACTCGAAAATGGGGCGATAAGAATTTTTGGGCACTTGGCCCCAGTGAGTCCTTGGTCCAGACCTTTCGTCTGGCACCAGTTTCATCCCGATCGGTGAAGGTCAGGCTAGGCTCAAACTTGCAGTCCAAAGTTGGTATGGAATGTCTGATATTTTGACCCCTAATAACTCGTCTGTTTCTCATCCGATTAAGCTGAAATTTGGAACGTTTGTAGAGCACATCCATGCAAACAAGCCTGCACAATCCGGGATGCGGTCAACAGAATAGCACGGGCACTATGGGGCGTCAAACATTCAATAAATAAACCTTTTTACGCCTATAGCAGCCAAACGAAAGCACCCAGGGTGCTGCAAATTTATGCGCATGCGCAGATCATTAATGTCTACAAACATAAAGGGCAGTCATTGGAATCGGGGCAAGGCGTCTTGCTGAAAATGGGTCCTCAAGTTTACATTGCACCCTATGGAATTTTGGGCGGGAAGCCGTAAATACCCTAATAACTCCATCAATTCGCAACAGACAGGCGCGCTTTTTATAGGGTTTATAGGTCTTAGGGAGGTTCATTTCTGTGCTAAATTGTATGGCGCTGCATGCAGTACAAGCAAAGATATAAGGACTTGAAATGAGTCTGTAGATCTCGCCTGCTGAACAAAGAGATCAAAAGACACAAAAGGTGACCTTTACCGACCGGGCTGAAACTGATACCTAACATTGTCCTGGTTCCATAGTACATAAAACGCAAATTGCCTGAAAATTCGGTCCACGCGTAAAAAAGTTATTAGGGGTCAAACATTGCCAAATATCAACTTTCAGGGGCCATAACTCGAAAATGGGGCGATAAGAATTTTTGGGCACTTGGCCCCAGTGAGTCCTTGGTCCAGACCTTTCGTCTGGCACCAGTTTCATCCCGATCGGTGAAGGTCAGGCTAGGCTCAAACTTGCAGTCCAAAGTTGGTATGGAATGTCTGATATTTTGACCCCTAATAACTCGTCTGTTTCTCATCCGATTAAGCTGAAATTTGGAACGTTTGTAGAGCACATCCATGCAAACAAGCCTGCACAATCCGGGATGCGGTCAACAGAATAGCACGGGCACTATGGGGCGTCAAACATTCAATAAATAAACCTTTTTACGCCTATAGCAGCCAAACGAAAGCACCCAGGGTGCTGCAAATTTATGCGCATGCGCAGATCATTAATGTCTACAAACATAAAGGGCAGTCATTGGAATCGGGGCAAGGCGTCTTGCTGAAAATGGGTCCTCAAGTTTACATTGCACCCTATGGAATTTTGGGCGGGAAGCCGTAAATACCCTAATAACTCCATCAATTCGCAACAGACAGGCGCGCTTTTTATAGGGTTTATAGGTCTTAGGGAGGTTCATTTCTGTGCTAAATTGTATGGCGCTGCATGCAGTACAAGCAAAGATATAAGGACTTGAAATGAGTCTGTAGATCTCGCCTGCTGAACAAAGAGATCAAAAGACACAAAAGGTGACCTTTACCGACCGGGCTGAAACTGATACCTAACATTGTCCTGGTTCCATAGTACATAAAACGCAAATTGCCTGAAAATTCGGTCCACGCGTTAAAAAGTTATTAGGGGTCAAACATTGCCAAATATCAACTTTCAGGGGCCATAACTCGAAAATGGGGCGATAAGAATTTTTGGGCACTTGGCCCCAGTGAGTCCTTGGTCCAGACCTTTCGTCTGGCACCAGTTTCATCCCGATCGGTGAAGGTCAGGCTAGGCTCAAACTTGCAGTCCAAAGTTGGTATGGAATGTCTGATATTTTGACCCCTAATAACTCGTCTGTTTCTCATCCGATTAAGCTGAAATTTGGAACGTTTGTAGAGCACATCCATGCAAACAAGCCTGCACAATCCGGGATGCGGTCAACAGAATAGCACGGGCACTATGGGGCGTCAAACATTCAATAAATAAACCTTTTTACGCCTATAGCAGCCAAACGAAAGCACCCAGGGTGCTGCAAATTTATGCGCATGCGCAGATCATTAATGTCTACAAACATAAAGGGCAGTCATTGGAATCGGGGCAAGGCGTCTTGCTGAAAATGGGTCCTCAAGTTTACATTGCACCCTATGGAATTTTGGGCGGGAAGCCGTAAATACCCTAATAACTCCATCAATTCGCAACAGACAGGCGCGCTTTTTATAGGGTTTATAGGTCTTAGGGAGGTTCATTTCTGTGCTAAATTGTATGGCGCTGCATGCAGTACAAGCAAAGATATAAGGACTTGAAATGAGTCTGTAGATCTCGCCTGCTGAACAAAGAGATCAAAAGACACAAAAGGTGACCTTTACCGACCGGGCTGAAACTGATACCTAACATTGTCCTGGTTCCATAGTACATAAAACGCAAATTGCCTGAAAATTCGGTCCACGCGTTAAAAAGTTATTAGGGGTCAAACATTGCCAAATATCAACTTTCAGGGGCCATAACTCGAAAATGGGGCGATAAGAATTTTTGGGCACTTGGCCCCAGTGAGTCCTTGGTCCAGACCTTTCGTCTGGCACCAGTTTCATCCCGATCGGTGAAGGTCAGGCTAGGCTCAAACTTGCAGTCCAAAGTTGGTATGGAATGTCTGATATTTTGACCCCTAATAACTCGTCTGTTTCTCATCCGATTAAGCTGAAATTTGGAACGTTTGTAGAGCACATCCATGCAAACAAGCCTGCACAATCCGGGATGCGGTCAACAGAATAGCACGGGCACTATGGGGCGTCAAACATTCAATAAATAAACCTTTTTACGCCTATAGCAGCCAAACGAAAGCACCCAGGGTGCTGCAAATTTATGCGCATGCGCAGATCATTAATGTCTACAAACATAAAGGGCAGTCATTGGAATCGGGGCAAGGCGTCTTGCTGAAAATGGGTCCTCAAGTTTACATTGCACCCTATGGAATTTTGGGCGGGAAGCCGTAAATACCCTAATAACTCCATCAATTCGCAACAGACAGGCGCGCTTTTTATAGGGTTTATAGGTCTTAGGGAGGTTCATTTCTGTGCTAAATTGTATGGCGCTGCATGCAGTACAAGCAAAGATATAAGGACTTGAAATGAGTCTGTAGATCTCGCCTGCTGAACAAAGAGATCAAAAGACACAAAAGGTGACCTTTACCGACCGGGCTGAAACTGATACCTAACATTGTCCTGGTTCCATAGTACATAAAACGCAAATTGCCTGAAAATTCGGTCCACGCGTTAAAAAGTTATTAGGGGTCAAACATTGCCAAATATCAACTTTCAGGGGCCATAACTCGAAAATGGGGCGATAAGAATTTTTGGGCACTTGGCCCCAGTGAGTCCTTGGTCCAGACCTTTCGTCTGGCACCAGTTTCATCCCGATCGGTGAAGGTCAGGCTAGGCTCAAACTTGCAGTCCAAAGTTGGTATGGAATGTCTGATATTTTGACCCCTAATAACTCGTCTGTTTCTCATCCGATTAAGCTGAAATTTGGAACGTTTGTAGAGCACATCCATGCAAACAAGCCTGCACAATCCGGGATGCGGTCAACAGAATAGCACGGGCACTATGGGGCGTCAAACATTCAATAAATAAACCTTTTTACGCCTATAGCAGCCAAACGAAAGCACCCAGGGTGCTGCAAATTTATGCGCATGCGCAGATCATTAATGTCTACAAACATAAAGGGCAGTCATTGGAATCGGGGCAAGGCGTCTTGCTGAAAATGGGTCCTCAAGTTTACATTGCATCCTATGGAATTTTGGGCGGGAAGCCGTAAATACCCTAATAACTCCATCAATTCGCAACAGACAGGCGCGCTTTTTATAGGGTTTATAGGTCTTAGGGAGGTTCATTTCTGTGCTAAATTGTATGGCGCTGCATGCAGTACAAGCAAAGATATAAGGACTTGAAATGAGTCTGTAGATCTCGCCTGCTGAACAAAGAGATCAAAAGACACAAAAGGTGACCTTTACCGACCGGGCTGAAACTGATACCTAACATTGTCCTGGTTCCATAGTACATAAAACGCAAATTGCCTGAAAATTCGGTCCACGCGTTAAAAAGTTATTAGGGGTCAAACATTGCCAAATATCAACTTTCAGGGGCCATAACTCGAAAATGGGGCGATAAGAATTTTTGGGCACTTGGCCCCAGTGAGTCCTTGGTCCAGACCTTTCGTCTGGCACCAGTTTCATCCCGATCGGTGAAGGTCAGGCTAGGCTCAAACTTGCAGTCCAAAGTTGGTATGGAATGTCTGATATTTTGACCCCTAATAACTCGTCTGTTTCTCATCCGATTAAGCTGAAATTTGGAACGTTTGTAGAGCACATCCATGCAAACAAGCCTGCACAATCCGGGATGCGGTCAACAGAATAGCACGGGCACTATGGGGCGTCAAACATTCAATAAATAAACCTTTTTACGCCTATAGCAGCCAAACGAAAGCACCCAGGGTGCTGCAAATTTATGCGCATGCGCAGATCATTAATGTCTACAAACATAAAGGGCAGTCATTGGAATCGGGGCAAGGCGTCTTGCTGAAAATGGGTCCTCAAGTTTACATTGCACCCTATGGAATTTTGGGCGGGAAGCCGTAAATACCCTAATAACTCCATCAATTCGCAACAGACAGGCGCGCTTTTTATAGGGTTTATAGGTCTTAGGGAGGTTCATTTCTGTGCTAAATTGTATGGCGCTGCATGCAGTACAAGCAAAGATATAAGGACTTGAAATGAGTCTGTAGATCTCGCCTGCTGAACAAAGAGATCAAAAGACACAAAAGGTGACCTTTACCGACCGGGCTGAAACTGATACCTAACATTGTCCTGGTTCCATAGTACATAAAACGCAAATTGCCTGAAAATTCGGTCCACGCGTTAAAAAGTTATTAGGGGTCAAACATTGCCAAATATCAACTTTCAGGGGCCATAACTCGAAAATGGGGCGATAAGAATTTTTGGGCACTTGGCCCCAGTGAGTCCTTGGTCCAGACCTTTCGTCTGGCACCAGTTTCATCCCGATCGGTGAAGGTCAGGCTAGGCTCAAACTTGCAGTCCAAAGTTGGTATGGAATGTCTGATATTTTGACCCCTAATAACTCGTCTGTTTCTCATTCGATTAAGCTGAAATTTGGAACGTTTGTAGAGCACATCCATGCAAACAAGCCTGCACAATCCGGGATGCGGTCAACAGAATAGCACGGGCACTATGGGGCGTCAAACATTCAATAAATAAACCTTTTTACGCCTATAGCAGCCAAACGAAAGCACCCAGGGTGCTGCAAATTTATGCGCATGCGCAGATCATTAATGTCTACAAACATAAAGGGCAGTCATTGGAATCGGGGCAAGGCGTCTTGCTGAAAATGGGTCCTCAAGTTTACATTGCACCCTATGGAATTTTGGGCGGGAAGCCGTAAATACCCTAATAACTCCATCAATTCGCAACAGACAGGCGCGCTTTTTATAGGGTTTATAGGTCTTAGGGAGGTTCATTTCTGTGCTAAATTGTATGGCGCTGCATGCAGTACAAGCAAAGATATAAGGACTTGAAATGAGTCTGTAGATCTCGCCTGCTGAACAAAGAGATCAAAAGACACAAAAGGTGACCTTTACCGACCGGGCTGAAACTGATACCTAACATTGTCCTGGTTCCATAGTACATAAAACGCAAATTGCCTGAAAATTCGGTCCACGCGTTAAAAAGTTATTAGGGGTCAAACATTGCCAAATATCAACTTTCAGGGGCCATAACTCGAAAATGGGGCGATAAGAATTTTTGGGCACTTGGCCCCAGTGAGTCCTTGGTCCAGACCTTTCGTCTGGCACCAGTTTCATCCCGATCGGTGAAGGTCAGGCTAGGCTCAAACTTGCAGTCCAAAGTTGGTATGGAATGTCTGATATTTTGACCCCTAATAACTCGTCTGTTTCTCATCCGATTAAGCTGAAATTTGGAACGTTTGTAGAGCACATCCATGCAAACAAGCCTGCACAATCCGGGATGCGGTCAACAGAATAGCACGGGCACTATGGGGCGTCAAACATTCAATAAATAAACCTTTTTACGCCTATAGCAGCCAAACGAAAGCACCCAGGGTGCTGCAAATTTATGCGCATGCGCAGATCATTAATGTCTACAAACATAAAGGGCAGTCATTGGAATCGGGGCAAGGCGTCTTGCTGAAAATGGGTCCTCAAGTTTACATTGCACCCTATGGAATTTTGGGCGGGAAGCCGTAAATACCCTAATAACTCCATCAATTCGCAACAGACAGGCGCGCTTTTTATAGGGTTTATAGGTCTTAGGGAGGTTCATTTCTGTGCTAAATTGTATGGCGCTGCATGCAGTACAAGCAAAGATATAAGGACTTGAAATGAGTCTGTAGATCTCGCCTGCTGAACAAAGAGATCAAAAGACACAAAAGGTGACCTTTACCGACCGGGCTGAAACTGATACCTAACATTGTCCTGGTTCCATAGTACATAAAACGCAAATTGCCTGAAAATTCGGTCCACGCGTTAAAAAGTTATTAGGGGTCAAACATTGCCAAATATCAACTTTCAGGGGCCATAACTCGAAAATGGGGCGATAAGAATTTTTGGGCACTTGGCCCCAGTGAGTCCTTGGTCCAGACCTTTCGTCTGGCACCAGTTTCATCCCGATCGGTGAAGGTCAGGCTAGGCTCAAACTTGCAGTCCAAAGTTGGTATGGAATGTCTGATATTTTGACCCCTAATAACTCGTCTGTTTCTCATCCGATTAAGCTGAAATTTGGAACGTTTGTAGAGCACATCCATGCAAACAAGCCTGCACAATCCGGGATGCGGTCAACAGAATAGCACGGGCACTATGGGGCGTCAAACATTCAATAAATAAACCTTTTTACGCCTATAGCAGCCAAACGAAAGCACCCAGGGTGCTGCAAATTTATGCGCATGCGCAGATCATTAATGTCTACAAACATAAAGGGCAGTCATTGGAATCGGGGCAAGGCGTCTTGCTGAAAATGGGTCCTCAAGTTTACATTGCACCCTATGGAATTTTGGGCGGGAAGCCGTAAATACCCTAATAACTCCATCAATTCGCAACAGACAGGCGCGCTTTTTATAGGGTTTATAGGTCTTAGGGAGGTTCATTTCTGTGCTAAATTGTATGGCGCTGCATGCAGTACAAGCAAAGATATAAGGACTTGAAATGAGTCTGTAGATCTCGCCTGCTGAACAAAGAGATCAAAAGACACAAAAGGTGACCTTTACCGACCGGGCTGAAACTGATACCTAACATTGTCCTGGTTCCATAGTACATAAAACGCAAATTGCCTGAAAATTCGGTCCACGCGTTAAAAAGTTATTAGGGGTCAAACATTGCCAAATATCAACTTTCAGGGGCCATAACTCGAAAATGGGGCGATAAGAATTTTTGGGCACTTGGCCCCAGTGAGTCCTTGGTCCAGACCTTTCGTCTGGCACCAGTTTCATCCCGATCGGTGAAGGTCAGGCTAGGCTCAAACTTGCAGTCCAAAGTTGGTATGGAATGTCTGATATTTTGACCCCTAATAACTCGTCTGTTTCTCATCCGATTAAGCTGAAATTTGAAACGTTTGTAGAGCACATCCATGCAAACAAGCCTGCACAATCCGGGATGCGGTCAACAGAATAGCACGGGCACTATGGGGCGTCAAACATTCAATAAATAAACCTTTTTACGCCTATAGCAGCCAAACGAAAGCACCCAGGGTGCTGCAAATTTATGCGCATGCGCAGATCATTAATGTCTACAAACATAAAGGGCAGTCATTGGAATCGGGGCAAGGCGTCTTGCTGAAAATGGGTCCTCAAGTTTACATTGCACCCTATGGAATTTTGGGCGGGAAGCCGTAAATACCCTAATAACTCCATCAATTCGCAACAGACAGGCGCGCTTTTTATAGGGTTTATAGGTCTTAGGGAGGTTCATTTCTGTGCTAAATTGTATGGCGCTGCATGCAGTACAAGCAAAGATATAAGGACTTGAAATGAGTCTGTAGATCTCGCCTGCTGAACAAAGAGATCAAAAGACACAAAAGGTGACCTTTACCGACCGGGCTGAAACTGATACCTAACATTGTCCTGGTTCCATAGTACATAAAACGCAAATTGCCTGAAAATTCGGTCCACGCGTTAAAAAGTTATTAGGGGTCAAACATTGCCAAATATCAACTTTCAGGGGCCATAACTCGAAAATGGGGCGATAAGAATTTTTGGGCACTTGGCCCCAGTGAGTCCTTGGTCCAGACCTTTCGTCTGGCACCAGTTTCATCCCGATCGGTGAAGGTCAGGCTAGGCTCAAACTTGCAGTCCAAAGTTGGTATGGAATGTCTGATATTTTGACCCCTAATAACTCGTCTGTTTCTCATCCGATTAAGCTGAAATTTGGAACGTTTGTAGAGCACATCCATGCAAACAAGCCTGCACAATCCGGGATGCGGTCAACAGAATAGCACGGGCACTATGGGGCGTCAAACATTCAATAAATAAACCTTTTTACGCCTATAGCAGCCAAACGAAAGCACCCAGGGTGCTGCAAATTTATGCGCATGCGCAGATCATTAATGTCTACAAACATAAAGGGCAGTCATTGGAATCGGGGCAAGGCGTCTTGCTGAAAATGGGTCCTCAAGTTTACATTGCACCCTATGGAATTTTGGGCGGGAAGCCGTAAATACCCTAATAACTCCATCAATTCGCAACAGACAGGCGCGCTTTTTATAGGGTTTATAGGTCTTAGGGAGGTTCATTTCTGTGCTAAATTGTATGGCGCTGCATGCAGTACAAGCAAAGATATAAGGACTTGAAATGAGTCTGTAGATCTCGCCTGCTGAACAAAGAGATCAAAAGACACAAAAGGTGACCTTTACCGACCGGGCTGAAACTGATACCTAACATTGTCCTGGTTCCATAGTACATAAAACGCAAATTGCCTGAAAATTCGGTCCACGCGTTAAAAAGTTATTAGGGGTCAAACATTGCCAAATATCAACTTTCAGGGGCCATAACTCGAAAATGGGGCGATAAGAATTTTTGGGCACTTGGCCCCAGTGAGTCCTTGGTCCAGACCTTTCGTCTGGCACCAGTTTCATCCCGATCGGTGAAGGTCAGGCTAGGCTCAAACTTGCAGTCCAAAGTTGGTATGGAATGTCTGATATTTTGACCCCTAATAACTCGTCTGTTTCTCATCCGATTAAGCTGAAATTTGGAACGTTTGTAGAGCACATCCATGCAAACAAGCCTGCACAATCCGGGATGCGGTCAACAGAATAGCACGGGCACTATGGGGCGTCAAACATTCAATAAATAAACCTTTTTACGCCTATAGCAGCCAAACGAAAGCACCCAGGGTGCTGCAAATTTATGCGCATGCGCAGATCATTAATGTCTACAAACATAAAGGGCAGTCATTGGAATCGGGGCAAGGCGTCTTGCTGAAAATGGGTCCTCAAGTTTACATTGCACCCTATGGAATTTTGGGCGGGAAGCCGTAAATACCCTAATAACTCCATCAATTCGCAACAGACAGGCGCGCTTTTTATAGGGTTTATAGGTCTTAGGGAGGTTCATTTCTGTGCTAAATTGTATGGCGCTGCATGCAGTACAAGCAAAGATATAAGGACTTGAAATGAGTCTGTAGATCTCGCCTGCTGAACAAAGAGATCAAAAGACACAAAAGGTGACCTTTACCGACCGGGCTGAAACTGATACCTAACATTGTCCTGGTTCCATAGTACATAAAACGCAAATTGCCTGAAAATTCGGTCCACGCGTTAAAAAGTTATTAGGGGTCAAACATTGCCAAATATCAACTTTCAGGGGCCATAACTCGAAAATGGGGCGATAAGAATTTTTGGGCACTTGGCCCCAGTGAGTCCTTGGTCCAGACCTTTCGTCTGGCACCAGTTTCATCCCGATCGGTGAAGGTCAGGCTAGGCTCAAACTTGCAGTCCAAAGTTGGTATGGAATGTCTGATATTTTGACCCCTAATAACTCGTCTGTTTCTCATCCGATTAAGCTGAAATTTGGAACGTTTGTAGAGCACATCCATGCAAAACAAGCCTGCACAATCCGGGATGCGGTCAACAGAATAGCACGGGCACTATGGGGCGTCAAACATTCAATAAATAAACCTTTTTACGCCTATAGCAGCCAAACGAAAGCACCCAGGGTGCTGCAAATTTATGCGCATGCGCAGATCATTAATGTCTACAAACATAAAGGGGCAGTCATTGGAATCGGGGCAAGGCGTCTTGCTGAAAATGGGTCCTCAAGTTTACATTGCACCCTATGGAATTTTGGGCGGGAAGCCGTAAATACCCTAATAACTCCATCAATTCGCAACAGACAGGCGCGCTTTTTATAGGGTTTATAGGTCTTAGGGAGGTTCATTTCTGTGCTAAATTGTATGGCGCTGCATGCAGTACAAGCAAAGATATAAGGACTTGAAATGAGTCTGTAGATCTCGCCTGCTGAACAAAGAGATCAAAAGACACAAAAGGTGACCTTTACCGACCGGGCTGAAACTGATACCTAACATTGTCCTGGTTCCATAGTACATAAAACGCAAATTGCCTGAAAATTCGGTCCACGCGTTAAAAAGTTTATTAGGGGTCAAACATTGCCAATATCAACTTTCAGGGGCCATAACTCGAAAATGGGGCGATAAGAATTTTTGGGCACTTGGCCCCAGTGAGTCCTTGGTCCAGACCTTTCGTCTGGCACCAGTTTCATCCCGATCGGTGAAGGTCAGGCTAGGCTCAAACTTGCAGTCCAAAGTTGGTATGGAATGTCTGATATTTTGACCCCTAATAACTCGTCTGTTTCTCATCCGATTAAGCTGAAATTTGGAACGTTTGTAGAGCACATCCATGCAAACAAGCCTGCACAATCCGGGATGCGGTCAACAGAATAGCACGGGGCACTATGGGGCGTCAAACATTCAATAAATAAACCTTTTTACGGCCTATAGCAGCCAAACGAAAGCACCCAGGGGTGCTGCAAATTTATGCGCATGCGCAGATCATTAATGTCTACAAACATAAAGGGCAGTCATTGGAATCGGGGCAAGGCGTCTTGCTGAAAATGGGTCCTCAAGTTTACATTGCACCCTATGGAATTTTGGGCGGGAAGCCGTAAATACCCTAATAACTCCATCAATTCGCAACAGACAGGCGCGCTTTTTATAGGGTTTATAGGTCTTAGGGAGGTTCATTTCTGTGCTAAATTGTATGGCGCTGCATGCAGTACAAGCAAAGATATAAGGACTTGAAATGAGTCTGTAGATCTCGCCTGCTGAACAAAGAGATCAAAAGACACAAAAGGTGACCTTTACCGACCGGGCTGAAACTGATACCTAACATTGTCCTGGTTCCATAGTACATAAAACGCAAATTGCCTGAAAATTCGGTCCACGCGTTAAAAAGTTATTAGGGGTCAAACATTGCCAAATATCAACTTTCAGGGGCCATAACTCGAAAATGGGGCGATAAGAATTTTGGGCACTTGGCCCCAGTGAGTCCTTGGTCCAGACCTTTCGTCTGGCACCAG
>CAXHKG010000138.1:2500-7500 GCA_964016985.1 Anodontia alba
GCGGCTAACCCTAGCCCCAGCCCCTAACACTAACCCTGTCAAAACCCTACAACCCTAGCCCTAACCCACTAACCCTAACCCTAAGCTATTGCTAATCCTAACCCTAGCTACCATACCTTAGAATTAACTGCAAGCTTCAAAACTAACGGCAACCCTTACCTGCGGCATCTAACCCTAGCCCCAGCCCCTAACACTAATCGCTGTCCAGCCCCTTCTACCCTAACCCCTAACCCTAACCCTACCCCATCACTAACCCTAACATTAGGTACGAAACATTAGGATTAACGGCAACCCGAGAAATAATCACAACCCTAAGCCGCAGCCTCTAACCCTAGCCCCAGTCCATCACACTAACCCTGTCAAGAACCTACTGCCCCAGCCCTAACCCACTAACCCTAACCCTAAGCTAACCCTAACCCTAACCCTAGGTACCTAACCTCGGAGGTAACCGCAAACTTCAGAACTAACCGCAACCCTTACCTGCCGGCATCTAACCCTAGCCCCAGACCCTAACACTAAACCCTGTCCAGCCCCCTTCTAGCCTAACCCTAACCACTAACCCTAAACCCTACCCCATCACTAACCCTAACCCTAGGTACAAAACATTAGGATTAACCGCAACCCCAGAAATAATCACAACCCTAAGCCGCAGCCTCTAACCCTAACCCTAAACCCTAACCTAACCCTGACCCTAAACCCTAACCCTAAACCCTAACCTAACCCTAAACCCTAACCCTAGCCTAACCCTAACCCTAAACCCTAGCCTAACCCTAAACCCTAACCTAGCCCTGACAATAACCCTAACCCTAATCCTAACCTAACCCTGACCCTAAACCCTAACCCTAAACCCTAACCCTAACCTAACCTAACCTAACCCTAAACCCTAACCCTAAACTAACCCTAAACCCTAACAATAACCCTAACCCTAATCCAACCCTAAACCCTGACCCTAAACCCTAATCCTAGACCCTAACCCTAACCTAACCTAACCTAACCTAACCCTAACCCTAGCCTAACCCTGACCCTAAACCCTAACCCTAAACCCTAACCTAACCTAACCCTAAACCCTAACCCTAAACCCTAACCCTAAACCCTAACCTAGCCTAACCTAACCCTAAACCCTAACCCTAAACTAACCCTTAACCCTAACTCTAAACCCAGCCTAACCCTAACCCTAAACCCTAACCTAACCTTAACCCTAAACCCTAACAATAACCCTAACCCTAACCTAACCCTAAACCCTAATTCTAACCTAACCCTGATGCTAAACCCTAACCCTACCATAACCTAACCTAACCTAACCTAACCCTAAACCTAAACCCTAACCCTAGCCTAATCCTAACCCTAAACTAACCCTAACCCTAAACCCTAACAATAACCCTAACCCTAAACCCTAATCCTAACCTAACCCTGACCCTAAACCCTAATCCTAGACCCTAACCCTAACCCTAACCTAACCTAACCCTAGCCTAACCCTAAACCCTAACCCTAAACCCTTACCCTAGTATAACCCTATCCCTAAACCCTAACCCTAGACCCTAACCTAACCTAACCTAACCCTAAACCCTAACCCTAGCCTAACCATAACCCTAGCCTAACCCTAACCATAAACCCTAACCCTAACCCTAACCCCAGACCCTAACAATAACCCTAACCCTAAACCCTAACCCGAACCTAACCCTGACCCTAAACCCTAACCCTAAACCTACCCCATCACTAACCCTAACCCTAGGTACCAAAACCTAAGAATTAACCGCAACCCCAGAAATAATCACAACCCTTAGCCGCAGCCTCTAACCCTAGCCCCAGCCCATCACTCAAACCCTGTCAAGGCCATACAGCCCTAGCCCTAACCCACTAACCCTAACCCTAAGCTATTGCTAACCCTAACCCTAACCCTAGCCACCATACCTTAGAATTAACCGCAAACTTCAAAACTAACCGCAACCCTTTCCTGTGGCACCTAACCCTAGCCCCTAACACTAACCCTGTCCAGCCCCTTCTACCCAAGCCCTAACCCCTAACCCTACCCCATCACTAACCCTAACCCTAGGTACGAAACATTAGGATTAACGGCAACCCGAGAAATAATCACAACCCTAAGCCGCAGCCTCTTACCCTAGCCCCAGTCCATCACACTAACCCTGTCAAGAACCTACACACTAACCCTAAACCTACCCCATCACTAACCCTAACCCTAGGTACCAAAACCTAAGAATTAACCGCAACCCCAGAAATAATCACAACCCTTAGCCGCAGCCTCTAACCCTAGCCCCAGCCCATCACCCAAACCCTGTCAAGGCCATACAGCCCTAGCCCTAACCCACTAACCCTAACCCTAAGCTATTGCTAACCCTAACCCTAACCCTAGCCACCATACCTTAGAATTAACCGCAAACTTCAAAACTAACCGCAACCCTTTCCTGTGGCACCTAACCCTAGCCCCTAACACTAACCCTGTCCAGCCCCTTCTACCCAAGCCCTAACCCCTAACCCTAACCCTACCCCATCACTAACCCTAACCCTAGGTACTAAAACATTAGAATTAACCGCAACCCCAGAAATAACCACAACCCTTTAACCGCAGACTCTAACCCTAGCCCCAGACCATCACACTAACCCTGTCAAGGCCCTACTGCCCTAGCCCTAACCCACCAACCCTAACCCTAAGCTATTGCTAACCCTAACCCTAGCTACCTAACCTTAGAATTAACCGCAAACTTCAGAACTAACCGCAACCCCTACCTGCGGCATCTTACCCTAGCCCCAGCCACTAACACTAAACCCTGTCTGGCCCCTTCTACCCTAACCCTAACCGCTAACCCTACCCCTACCCCATCATTAACCCTAACCCTAACCCTAGGTAGGAAACATTAGAATTGACCGCAACCCCACAAATAACAGCAACCCTTTGCCACAGCCTCTAACCCTAGCCCAAGCCCATGACACTAACCCTGTCAAAGCCCTACTAACCTAGCCCTAACCCACTAACCGCAACCCTAAGCTATTGCTAACCCTAACCCTAACTCTAGCTACCAGACCTTAGAATTAACCGCAAACTTCAAAACTTAACTGCAACCCTTAACTGCGGCACCTAACCCTAGCCCCTAACACTAACCCTGTCCAGCCCCTACTACCCTAGCCCTAACCCATAACCCTACCCCATCACTAACCCTAACCCTAGGTACTAAAACATTAGAATTAACCGCAACCCCAGAAATAATCACAACCCTTTAACCGCAAACTTCAAAACTAACCGCAACCCTTACCTGCGGCATCTAACCCTAGCCCCAGCCCCTAACACTAAACCCTGTCCAGCCCCTTTTACCGTAACCCTAACCGCTAACCCTACCCCTACCCCATCACTAACCCTAACCCTAAACCCTGGGTAGGAAACATTAGAATTAACCGCAACCCCACAAATAACAGCAACCCTTAGCCGCAGCCTCTAACCCTAGCCCTTAACACTAACCCTGTCAAAACCCTACTACCCTAGCCCCAACCCACTAACCCTAACCCTAAGCTATTGCTAACCCTGACCCTAACTCTAGGTACCATACCTTAGAATTAACCGCAAACTTCAAAACTAACCGCAACCCTTACCTGCGGCACCTAACCCTAGCCCCTAGCACTAACCCTGTCCAGCCCCTTCTACCCTAGCCCTAACCCCTAACCCTAACCCTAGCCCATCACTAACCCTAACCCTAAGTACGAAACATTAGAATCAACCGCAACCCCAGAAATAATCACAACCCTCAGCCGGAGGAGTCAATGCCAGATTTCGACCCTCGATGCCGATTTTCGAACTTTTCGATGCCAAATTTCTAATAGATATCCCTAACTCTAACCCTAACCCTGACCCAGCCTATCCTTACCTAACCCTTAACCGAATTCTAACACTTACAGATCCCTAACCTACTCATATGTTATAATGAGACTAACTGGCCAGTTACACAGCACTGATACCCTAACCCTAGCCCTGAATATTACGCGTGCCGTTAAGACGCATCCGTCTTTTCAGCGGTCGAAACCACTCTTAAAGAGTACGCGTAATGGGACCCCCATGTTTTTCAAAAAGAATGAATTACTCCTGGGGCTTCCTAGCTCTTTCAGCGATATTCAGACCGAACAAGCCAGGGTCGGGGGAAGAAGGGCACACCTGAGGCTTTCCCGCTGCTAGAGCGTTGCAGAGACCGGACACGCCGGGAGGGTGGGGGACACTCCCGGGGCTACCCCGCGCTTCTTGAGCGATGTTGAGACCGGGCACTCCTGGTCTTTTCGACCCAATTTTGGACGGTTTATTTTTGCGGTCGTTTTTTTGGTGTAGTTACTTCGGGCGATTTTGGACTCCCGGGACTTCCCTGCTGCTTGAGCGCAATTTAGCCCGGACAGGCCGGGCTGGGACACCCTCGGGGCTTCCCCACTTATTGCGCTCTGTTGAGACCGGGCGCACCGGGTCTTTCCGAACCAATTTCGGTGTGTGGTTAATTCAGATCAAGAAAATGCGAACTTTTTCGGTTGTGTGGTTAATTCGGGGCAATTTTTGGACTCTGGGAACTTCCCCGCTGCTTAAGCGCTACTGAGCCCGTACAGTCTTGGTGGCCGACACGCTTGGCCCTTCCCCTCTTGATTTGAGCGATGTTGAGACCGGGCGCACTGGGTCTTTTTAAATCAGTCTTGCTGTGTGTGGTTAATTCAGCGTTTTTTTTTTTGGTGTGGTTACTTCTGGGCGATTTTGGACTCCCGGGGCTTCCATGCTGATTGAGCGCAATTGAGCCCGGACAGGCCGGGCTGGGACACCCTCGGGGTTTCCCCGCTTCTTGATTTTTTTGTTTGTGTTGGGGTTTCAGCGGAAGGGAGAGAATGACTGTAGAAAATATTTCATGATCAATGTCCACGAAAGAATGTTGCCGACCTCGGCGGGGGTTGAACCCGGCACCTCCTGGTCTCCAGTCGGACGGCGCATCCAACTGAGCCACCGAGGCCGGCCCCCGCTTCTT
>CAXHKG010000139.1:0-43303 GCA_964016985.1 Anodontia alba
ATTACCTGAGCATAAACGGGCGCAAGGCTTGAGGTTATATATGGAGAGTGATGGGGAGATGGGGATGTATCAAGTAGTCATGTTATGACATGTTAAAACAGAAATAATGAAATGCTTTACTAACCAGATTTAGACGATTATTGGACGTATTCTAGAAAAAAAGTAACTCAGAACTGTTATAGCTGCAACTGCATCCTGCCACAATAGCGATTTCAATATACAAATGCTATGTACAGTCGAACTGGTCGTTTAACACATTACTCACTCCTCCGGGTACATGCGTCCGCAAAGTAATTTAGATAAAACAGATTAAAACTAAATCTGTCACCGTTTATTGAACACTTTACTCTCTTGTGTGTATTCATGCGTCTCCATACAATGATAACCGTATCTGAGGCTTTTTGAAATGAAAGGGGAAATGTTATAGACTCAAATCGAGGCAGGATAATAATAATAATAAAAAAAAGAAAAAACAAACAAACAAACAAAAAAAAAAAACAAAAAAAAAAAAAAAAAACGATAAATCACCCCATTTTCTAAAGGAATGCAGAGGGAGTTTGCAAACTACTTGAACAAGTTATTCACTTTTAACGATTACTTCCACTCTTCTTTGCACACTCTAATTGATACATCTTTTTGAATTAATAATCTCAAGTGTGTCTGAGAGAAAATTGGATAAAAGCTGTGGATGAAAGTACATAGATCTAAATACTTTTTGAAGTACACGGCGGTGCTTCATCTTGTATGTAGATCGATACATTCAAATACTTCATATACTAAAACTAAGACAGTTTATAGTGTCGATTAAATTGTATTGGGCTGTGTATGTAAAGTTTTACCTTTACAAATGTGTTTGTCTACGAGAATACTGGCTAGTTGTAGATCAAGAAGACAACGTTTTATCCGGGTACCTCAGATTTCGTGGATTGAGCCTCAGTCTTTGTATCGTCTGTGACAAAAATCTCTGCCTCGGCCAGTTTATGATACAAGGTCATTTTCAAATGCATTTTCATCCACCAGCCGGTCAGGAATTTTAAGCAAATGAAAAAAAAATGTAGGAACTCCTCTGGTAAGAATGCTTTGTTACATGTATCGTATGGCCGAACCTGCGCATCAATTTTGTCTTTAAGTGTTTGACAATTACGGCAAAGTATATGTAATCAATTGAAGATTTGGCAGTTAGAAGAACTTATGTCGATCCGAATAGGCTACTTTTCATGTTCGATGAACCTGTCCTAATATTTTATTAAAAGTTTTTTGTCTACCCATCGTCAGACGCGGTCCTTTAAATGGCGGCGAATCCTACGAAAATACCGTAATCCGGCGTTATTTGACCGAAAATCCTGCGTTATGACCGGTTATCCGGCGTTACGGTTGGATGCAGTGGATTCTATACAGTATGTACTATCAAAATTGAAAACAGCTAAAGAGTCACTTTTTCTGGACCATTACTACCCAGCTAGCATTATAAATCTACAGATTTTCCGTCAGCTTCCCTGACGGGGCGATAACGGCCCGCTAGAGATTTATGTAGAATGCTTACTGGGTATCTCGTTTCGGCCCAATAAGGCCACACCAGTGACCCTCTTATAAATTTTCAAAATTTATGGAAAGGTTTAATGATCATCAAAGGGCCAGAAAATATACATTACATTACAGTGAAGTATTGAGTCTCAGATTGTTTTGTCAAATCTTAAGAAAGAAAGAGAAAAAGAAAAAGTGCAATAAAGACACTGTTGCTTCATATAGATTTCTATTCCACATCGCACTGCCCTGCGATGTAATTTAACCTTTTGCTGTGGATATTGTCTATATGAGACAACTATTCCCATGCTGCCAACGACGATTCTGACCAGATACCTGCGGATGACCTGAGTCTTTGTTGTCTGCATAGATGATAAGGACTCTTTTCGCATGACATGGCCCGCTCAATTCATCATCATAAAACAATTGTTTAATAATCGCGGCTTGTGATTGAGGCACTCCCTGGACTTTTCCCTAACCTTTTTTTTTTTTTTTTTTTTTTTTTTTTTTTAATACATTTTCTCAGTCATGTTTCTGAACTTTCAACGGCAGATTAATTATATCGTTTCTCCGAATATAACAAAATATCCGTAACCTGATGCAGATATTAAACGTCGTACACTATTAAGTAACGTCAAATACTCCAACTCAGTCCACAGGCTTAACTAGTATCAATATTTTACCCTATATTTTACAAAAATAAATAAATAAATAAATAAAAAATAAATAAAACTTGTTAATAAACATTGGTTCTTGCTGTGAATAATGGACATAATCGGCCGATTTTGGACGTTTTCTTTGACAGTGATAAGATTATTATAACATCATTAAATCAATCTGGATGTTTAAAGAATGACACTAAACACACACACACACACACACACACACACACACACACACACACACACACACATATATATATATATATATATATATATATATATATATATATATATATATATATATATATATATATATATATATATATATATATATATATATATATATATATGTATGTGTGTGTGTGTGTGTGTGTGTGTGTGTGTGTGTGTGTGTGTGTGTGTGCCGCGCCATCCGTGCAGTCTGATCAGAGCCTTCGTTGTCCGCTTAGGAAATATAAACACTATAGACTGAATCAATGGCGATTAAATACCCGAATGACACTTGCATGGGATGAATCTGAGTCTGTGCATTTTACGCGTGCTCAAAGACACTTTTTTGCTTTGCGCGGCCATATGATATACTGGTCGTATGTAATGTACCAACTATTATTCTCAATTCCACTCATGAAAATAAATGTAAAAACACCACAAATAACCAAAAAAAATAATAAAAAATAAATAAATATATATATGGAAAAGGGTTATTCTGTTGTAATTTTTTTTGCCTTACCAACGCCTCCACAGCCCTCCACAGATTCTTTTTTCCGCCCGCGGAAAAAAAGTAAACCTCCGCAGGTCCTGCGGGGGCGATCATTCGCCAATATCCACTTTTTCCTACTGTAAAATTTAAAAAAAATAATTAACTATATAAAAAAATTTTATATTAAAGAGATAAAAATATAATAATAAAACAAAGAAAAAATGGCAAACGATATAAGAGAAATAACAGCAGCCGAATTCGACCAACTACTAGAAGAACAAACACCCCAATACCAAAAATGGACTGACCTAGAAATTCAAAAAATATATATAGTCACAGATACAAACATGGTTACTACTTCAAAAGGAGTATCAATGGTTCTTGTTTTAAAAGACAACGGTGAAGTGTGGGCACCTGAACATCTTAAAAAAAGAATTGTAGAACAAAAAATAACCACACCGTTCTACATAAGACCCCAAGCTTTCAAAACATGCAAAAACAACCCTGCAAACAAATATCACGCCTATGACCTAGTAAGAATCAATCAGCCAGCCAATAACTAGTAGGTTGATCAGTTTTCAAAATTAGTTTGCGATGTTTAACCTTTGCTAATTCTTTTTTTATCCATTGTCTATCATCCACAGGAATAACATCATTTTCCCTAAGACAAAAGTCAAAACTATCTCTATCTTTTGTATAAAACATGCAAACCCATTTAGTTTGTTCACGCAAATCTTTCAAAACAGAAATATATCTCTGTGAAATAACCCACACTGATTGTTCAGCATGCCTACCAGAAAATGCTAACTCTGACAGCATGTCTTTTTTTTTCGTCAATTCTTTTGTGGCAGAGCAGTCATCAATTATGTACAGTGTGGGCCTTCCAGCAAATCTGTCAAAAAACAACCGCAGCAACTCCTGAAGTCTTTCTGTTCCATCTGGCATCACAGGATTCACTATTGTTATGTGTTTGTCTTTTGGTTTTCTAACATCGCCAATCCAACATCTGTTTTTGTATGCCTTGTTCCAATTTATTGTGGGGCAAAGTATGACTATATTCTCAAACACACCAGCATACTCTGATTCAAGCAAATCTAACACAAATTCTGTTTTCCCGCAGCCTGTCTGACCACAAATAATTGCACTATGAGGATATTTTGGCAACTCAATATATGACTTCTTTGAATCGTCTATCTTCAAAATTGATTTGAGCATCTTGTATTATAAAAAGGTATATATTTAAATTTTCATCTGATTCTTGTTCTTTTTCAATTTGTATGGCGATCCCTTCACTGGCATTCTCAATTCTTCTGCCGCTGCCATGTAATGTATTGTCATCTGTAGAATGCAAGTCGAGCCACAGAGCAAATCTAGTAGTAAAATACTTTTCGATGTTAGTATCGCTGAAATTCAAGTCTTTTGCAACTTTGTCTGTTTCTTTGTCTCTTTTTGATGTTAGTGCAAAGTATTTATTAATTTCATCCCACTGTTGATATGCTTGCATACCTTTGCTATACAATTGATTAGGCACACCTTCTATGGTCACTTCTACTTTTGTGATTTTAGGGTTATAATAATCTTCAGTGCTTGTTCTGTTTGGGTCTTCAAAAAGCATCAGAATACCCTTCATGCTTCTTGCTGGAACATTCAAGTTGACGTTCCATAGTGTATCAGATTTGTTTTTTGTTATTTTTCTGTGTCGCAAAATGCGGTCATATAAAATTGCTATTCTGCCGTTGTACTGTTGCCTTATCTGCCGTGCAAGTTCAATATCAGTGACTTTGTCAAATTCCAAGCAGATATTTTTTATCACATAACTGCTGTCAGCATCTGTAGATTTAATTACTTTGTCATAATCATTAAATGTCAGCTCATATTCCAGTCTATCACCGAGGCCAGCTTGATAAAAGGGCATGTGTGTTTCAAGTAATTCAAAGTCCAGCGGTATGCAAAACCTGTTACTTTAAGCTTTGGCAAGGGCTTTATCTTCAGCGTCAGCAGTTGCATCGCCAGCGCTGACTCTATGTTTCAACATGTTTGTTGTGCCAAGGCCTTGATACACCATATTCTTTCTCTCAGTGGAAGATTTCCACAAGTCAATATAGCAATGATAAATGTCACTGTCGTCAATAGACATGACTTCATTGCCACTTATTCTTATGGTGGTTTTCTTGATAATGGCTCTGCCGAGATTTTGGAAAACTGTAGCGTTGGCGTCTGTACTTGTTAAGTCAATAGTAAAAGCAAGTCGTGCACTTCTGGGGACAATAACATCGTTATCACTCAGGTTGGGGAATCTCACCAAAAGTTGTTGGTTTTGATCAATAGTGCTGGGGTTGTTAGTGATGACTACACTTTGGTGGATTCCTTGTACGCCACGGGGTACTCTCATTTTTCTGTAAGGGTCGAGTTTATTGTCGTATGAAGACATTTTATTTTTAGTCAAATTATATTTTTAAAAACAAATAATTCAAAAATGGCAGAAGTAGATTTGATGAGTTTGAGAATCCTGCGTTTGACAGAGATGATTATGATAAAGATGATGCTGATATGGATACATTTCTTGAAAATCAAGAGACGCAAAGAATAGCAGAACAGCAAATGGAAAGTATGGAACATCTGTCAGGAGAAACACTAGAAGATACAAGGAAAAAAGTAATAAAAGAGAAAGTAGGCAGCTTTATTCAGGCTAATGAAAGAGAGTATGGTGTGTCTGCTATAGTAAACCCAGCCGACTTTCTTATCAAGGATAAAAAATTGTGTGTTCGACCATTCGGTACTTCTGATGTGATTCCGTTAGAATTTGTGAAAGGCGGGAAAAGATATGTTTATAGTTTGAGTACTTTAGGAAACAAATATGGCATTGCATTTGTCCGAGAAACTTTGGGTTTTCACGACTATGTACAAAAACCAAAGAGTGCGCGACAAGCAAAACAATCACTGCAAAAGTTGACAACACTAGAAAAAGAAATACAAACAAAAGCTGTAACAGATACCATTGAAATGCAAGTGTTGTCAAATATAGCTGCCAAGGCAGATGTAACAGCAGAGACAATATTAGAACTGCCAGATGTTGCAAATAAACGTACACAAACAGAAGGATTGCCATATCGTGAGTTGGAAGGACTAAACAAGGCTCTGCAAACTACCCGTGGTGAACTTGTCAATAACTTGGCAAAGCTAACTGAACTTGAAAAAGACATATCAAGAAATAAACGTAAATTACAAGAAACGGAAGATGAAACCATCAAAGCAGAAATAACTGCACGTTTAAAAAATCTTTACGATGAAAGAAGTGCTAGGCTTGAAGCAGCCTCTGCAAACAAAGAAGCATTGCGTGGCCAAATAAACAGAATAAAAGAATCTTTAACCAAAATTATGAAAGAAGATACTACTCTTGGTGAGAAACTAAAAACATTATTCAAAGAACAAGGAATCACCATAGTTAGTATTTTGACTGCCATTGGTATGACTATAGGGGTGATTGTTGAGGCTATTATTCCTGGAGGTGGTGGAGCTGCCCCAACCCCAAAACCACCACCACAGAATGGAGTAAAAGAATGGGTAAAAAAACAACTTCATAACCTTGCTAAATTACTTGCAAATCTAGCCGGTAAAGCAGCTGCTGCCTTGCCTGGTATAATTGGGGCAATAGTATCATGGCTTCTTTCTGCAACGGGTAAGGTTGTTAATTGGTTTTGGAACAATTTGTGGGCTGTTGTAGTTCTTGTTGCAGGGTTGTTGTATGCAGCAGCTAAGGAGTACATTAGTAAATCTCGTAAATGATTAAGGCAGTAAGGCCTAAAACAATTCCACCTATAATCAATGTATTTTTTTTGTCTTCATGTTGTTCACTGGTGGTTGGTTTGCCTGGCGCCGGCTGAACTGGGTGCTGTGTGCCTGGCTGCATTTTATCTTCCATGCTACGGTCTGCAAGATATCTTTCAAAACTATCAGGGTCTGCACTGATTTTATCAACCCAGCTTTGGGGGAGGTTGTGGTCTTTTGCATAGGCTTGTACTTGTTTTTTGTAGCCTGCGGCAGCTGGTTCTGGATGTGTTTGATTTGTTTTGGTTCCTTCAACCGTTTCAGGTGCAGCAGGCGGAACTGGCTCAGAGTTTGTTTCTCCGTTTAATCCAAGTGTGTTTCCTTTATTTGCAATAACTATTTTATTATTGTAATCTGTGATTGTGCCTATTCTCAACTCCATATTACTAGGTGACATGTACAACCCAATCCCATAAGCAAAATCAACTTTACTTCTTGCATATTTTAATGTATTTTGATATCTTGCTATTTGGCTGGGCAAATCTACTGGGCTGTTTATTGCATCTTCAATATTTGCAAGAAATTGTTTTTGTGCATCAAACGCAGTGCCAGTTCCCAAAATATCAGTCCTTGTTTGTGATTGGGAACCAAGAATAGCCCAGCAGTAAGTTCTGATGCTGTCATTTATACGTTCAACACCAGCCCTTGTGAAACCCTTTGAATTATCAAGTATAAAAGTAGTCCAAGCACTGTTAGCTTCATCACCATGAGCAATGTAATCTATGTGGATTATGTCATTTGATGTAGGTTGTGTGAATGAAAATGATTTGTTGTCATATTCTACTCCGTGGTCAAATAGGAAATATCCTTTGTGTGTGTAATAATTGTATATTCTTCCAAGGCCTTGATTTTCACTTTGTTTTTGCCTCCAATCAGAGTTAATGTCAACGTTGAATTCTTTGCTTATTCTTTCATAAGCACTTCTGTTGTGACTATTGTCAAAGGCATTCCAGCTTGTATCTTGTGGTAGTGCAACAGACATTTCAAATAAAACCCGTCTTGTCTGGTAATAAACATGAAACCTAAACAATGAACCATCCATGCTTTTATCATTCAAATGGTTGTTAAATCCAACTCCACACCCAGTAGTTGCACACCAGACAGCAAAGTTCAACTGATTTTGCCAAAATCTCATCCAGTCTGTTCTCCAACGTTGCACAAGAGAATCTGATTCAACGTATGGGAGTTTATATTTCTCTGATACATCAGGGAATGAAACTTGAAATGTTTTACTCGTGTCAGATGTTACAACAACAACAATATACTGATCAACAATATTATTTTTTTTTACTTTGAATGAAGAACCGTGGGGATAATGCGCTTGATCACTGTATGCAAACTCTTTGGGAATCATTTTTATTTTGCTTATTTTTTTTTTAAATTTAAATACTTATGGGAAACGATCATTATTTTTTTAAAGTCCAATTCGAGGATCACCCCCTGTCAGATCAACTCCATCTAATTTCAATAATATACGTGCCACAATTCCATTTAGTTTGTCAAATTTTTGTTCATATTCTTTTTTAAAATCTATGAATTCTCGGTCCTGTGTCCAAAGTTTTTCAATTTCATCTGTAAGTGCCTGTATACGCGTGGAGACGTACTGTAACGGGACTGCATCGTTTTGTTTCAAAGGAAGACCTAAGCCTTTTATTCGGTGTCCTTCCATGTCTATGTCTTCATCTGTTTTCAAGTATTTTTTGTCAGCGATTTTAGCATAGTCATAAAGAACTTTGGCTGTGACTGCATCATTCTCATACTCGATATTATGTTCTGGGTTTCTTGGGTGTCCAACGTTTATTATTCTGTTGTTACCCATGTCGAGATCCGAGGTAAAGGGTTTGGTGTCATCAAGTTATTGCTGTATAATTGCAGTAAGTTTATTTTCAAGTTCCTTTGTTTTGTATTCAAGACGCTTATTCAAATATTTTTTATTAACAGCATCATTCCCGCCTTGTGGATTACCTAAATCTATAATTCTGTTTTTATTCATATCAAGATCTTCGATTATTTCAAGCAAGTCTGACTCATAATCTGCTCCAAATATACTCATTGTATTAACACTTCTATTTTTATTGGTAAATTATTATTATCCAAAACAATATTATTTTGATCTGTTATTCGCACAGGTAGTTCAGTTATACATCCGTTTATTAGCTTCTTGAAGATTGGAAATTCAAATCGACAAGAAACAACTTTCCCAAAGGGTTTGTTAGAAACTGGCACGATTCCTAGTATTGTACTTGGTTCACCATCAAGAAAATTAGTTGTTGTATTTATTTGATCAAGAAAGATACGAAGCTCTTTAATTTTGGCGATGTCAATCATTTTATGTCCTGTGTGTTTGCCAGCTGTGTACCGTCTGCGTTTGAAACCAAGTAAGGACGAAATTCCACTGGACAATTCGATTTCCTTGATCGGTGGTATTTCTAATGTAACAAATCCATTGGTGTAATTCACAGACAAGGTAACAGATTCATCAGAAAAAATCTGTCTTAGGTCATTAAAATTATATAAGCCAGGTTCGAGGACAGTCTTTTTGTTTTTGATTGTTAGATATTGTTTGCCTGTGACATTATACCAGCCAACCCAGTATGTGACAGATTTTAATCCTATCGTTTTGGTGCTGTCTCTGTTGTCTATGTAAGTTTGTAGCTGGCATGGTTTTTGAACGCTTGTTAAAGTGTGAGATATCATTTTAATTTTATTTTGAAATATTTTAAAAATCAAGATATAAAAAAAATGAAACAGCCTACTGCACCGTTATATCCAGAGTTGTCCACCCAGGATGGACAGAATTATAGATTACAAAAGATTTCTGAAATAGAGAACCAATTAAAAGCAGAGAGAACTGCAAGAAAAGCATTGTATAAGAAGTACAAAAAAGGAATTAATACTACTGATGGGGTTGATACTGTATTTATTTCTGCAAGCATTATTATGGCTGGTGTTGGGTTAGCCGTTCCAGCCCTGTTGCCGATAGAGATTGTTGCAATTGCGTGTGGTTGTATGGGTGTTTGCATCAAGTTAGTCAGGCGTAAATTAATGGCAAAGGCACAAAAACATTATGAAATAAAAACTCTTGGGGAGAGGAAGTTAAATTCCATCAAAGGTTTAATTTCAAATGCCTTAAACGATGGGCAAATATCAGATGAGGAATTTAAAACAGTTCTTGGTGAATTGGAAAAATACAATGAGTTGAAAGATAAAACACACACCAAACAATCTGGTTTGAGTGACCCAGAAAAAAAGAAATTAATAGAAGAAGGTAAAGCACAGGCACTAAGTGCCCTTTCAAAAAAAAAAAGACCTCTAATATCATTCAACAAGTTTGTGTTTGTTAATGAACCACCACCAGTGTATCAAGAAACGCAAAATTAATATGCAGTGTGATAAGGTACCTTTTCTGGCAAAGAGCCATTTTTACGGATATGTACATATACAATGTATTACACATAGATTTTATCAGTACACACACATATTTACATGACCTTCGTTTGCTAATACATTTGTGATAAAGACAAGTGTGAAGTTACCGCTTTTACAATACGCAGTAAAGAGTGGAAGAATTAAATTTAGTAAATCGAATAACTATCCATGAAGTTTTTGTTTAGGGAGTTATGTATTATCCAGATGAGAGCCTGTTGGGATAAAAATATGTGAGTATAACAATATGAACCGGAAAACTTGTTATGACAAATAGAGGAGATAACTGTTAAAAGTAAGAGTTGTCTCTTAAAACTATTTTTAGAAAAACTTTTTTTAGAAAAAACTAAGGGAGATAACTACACCCGTAATTTAGAAAAAAAAGAGAAAATATGCAAATTTACAAACCATTTATTTTTCAAATAGGAAAAGGGTAGGTATATAAGTACTGAGCAGCAAATTAATAATTGGGTCGTGGTTGGTGCATGGTATGTCTCATCTGTCTGAGTATGACGCCTGCTGCAGCTGTTTAATGGTAGTGGCTAGCTGGGTGTGATTGGTGAAAGACACACAGGTCGCGCGCATTAATAGAATTCTCCCTGTGGGTCCGTAATCAATCGCTCTGACTTGCTTTATCTCGACTTCTGTCTACTATTTCGATTGGAATGACGTAGATGGGGTCAATGGGGTTAAAAGTGACTCTTCCAGGCAATCTGCGAACCAACATGTTGTGGAAGTTTAAGAAAGGACAGGTGTTTCACCCCAGTACTGGGATGTGCGTGTAAAGAATTCTATCCAGTACTGGGGTTAAAAGTACCGTGACCAGACGCGGCTTTTGCAATTTTTTTTGTGTTTTCTACTAGCCAATAGCAAAAATAACATTGCTAATAGCAAAAATAACATTGCTAATAGCAAAAATAACATTGCTAATAAAAATACTAATAAAAATGCTACTTGAACTAATAACAATTGTCTCTGCCTGTGTGAATATATCAGTCGGATGTTTGATATTTTACATTTATTTTGATTTAAAAAAAAAAACAATAATTCACTTAATAAAAATGAACGCTGAAGAATTGTTAGAGATTACAGATACAACATCGCAAGAGACGCAAGATACAAAAAAGGATAGATTGGCAGCTATTATCGTCGGAGGTGGAAGCCGCCAATACTTTGGTCGTGATGTTCAACTAGCAGATCTTGATAAAATGTCTCTACAAGAATTTGATAAACTTTACTGCAGATATGAAGCCAGACTTGGTGCAAGTATGACTAAGACATTGGGCAACTCTTTTATAAATTTATATGTTATGGCTGTGACAAGATATTTCAATGTAACCAACCCACCTAAGTTAATAGAAGATCTAGAAGAAGATCCTTTTATTAATCATGCTTTGACAAGTGTTTGTTGTGAGCTATATTATAAGTATGGGATGTATATAGCCCCTTTTACAGCAATACTAACAACTGCAAGGCATATTGATTTTAATAAAAATAAAAATATTGTAGATAAAAATGGAAAATCAGGAGAGTCAGATCCAAGAAAATCAGAATTTGAATCAGGAGAGCCAGATCTTGAATCAAGAGAGCAAGACCCAGGAGCCTAACAAACCAAAGAATCCAAAAAGAGTTGCAGCTGGAAAAAAAGGTGCTGAAGCAAGATGGAAAAAAAAAACAAGATCAAGCCCCACAGGAAGTTCCACAAATTACAAAAGTGGTAAGAGAACCACAAGAGATAGAACCCACATTAAAAGTGAATGTTTATAAAAACTACCTTCCACTTTGTGTTGTGTTTGTGTTTGGTATAGGTATTTTTATGTTCTATAATAAACCAGTGCCAGCAACGCAAGTTGTACAACCTCCACAACTAACAAAACCTGTTATAGATCCTTTTGAAATGAATTAATTTTAATTTAAAAAAAATTCCCCACATATAAAAAACATGGCAGCTATTGACGTAAAACAAATTGTTAACATGTTATACCACGCTGGTGTTGAAACTGTATTAACAGTTGGTTATGCAGAGATTGGTAGAAAAGTATTAAGAAGACCACCTCCTAAAGTTGATTTCAACATGGCAGACATTGGAATGTTGTCTGTATATATAGTGTCAGCTATGGCTACCAAAGATATGCTGATTAAACAGGGTATTATTCCAGCTGATATTATGAAATAAATTTTTAAAATTACATATAAAAATGGCAAGTGCAGTAGCAATGATGGTAGGTGGTGCACTTGTGAATGCATTGGCATTCTCCGGTAGTAATTATTTGTTTTCTCATATGGGAAAAAGTATGATGCTGAAAAAGAAAGAGAGAGACATGATAAAGCTGAGGAACAATTACAAGCGGCACAGACTGCATGGAATAAAAAAAGAATGCAGAGATTAGATTTTATCAGTGAACAAATAAAAAAAGAGCACCATGCAGTGCAGACTTTTGAAGATGTTGATCAGGCAATGAAACAATATTATTACTTGACTGGCAAGTCGCTTGACCCATTACCACCTGAGCCTAAATTAAGTGATTTTTATACACCTTCATCTGACCAGCAAGATAGAGAAATTACATTTGTTGTATTGGGCATGACAGTGACTGGGTTTGTTGCTTATAAGTTTTTGTAAAAATATTTATATAAAAAAACATAGAAAAAATATACTACAGCCCTAAAGGATTTTGGAAAGGTCATTCTGCGATAAAAAAGTTAGCCAAAGAAGCAAAGATCAGTGAGAAACAGGCGTTTGAATTCTTAAAGAAACAAGCTGTGTGGCAGATTTATTTACCTGCACCGAAAAAAATAATCAGACCAAGATTTGATGTGTCTGCTAAAGATGAAGTACATCAAGCAGATTTGTTGTTTTTGCCACATGACACTGTTGGTAAAAAAACATATAGATATGCTTTGACATTAGTTGATGTGGGAACAAGATACAAAGAAGCTGAACCATTAACTTCAAAAGATAGCAAAGAAGTTGCTAGAGCTTTTGAAAAAATATACCGTAGGCATTTGAAAGTTATTACAGGTAGACCCAGGGAGAGAATTTATGGGTGCTGTGTCACAACTGATGGCAAAACATAAAACAAATATTAGACGAGGTAGAACAAAGATACACAGAGACCAAGGCATAGTAGAAAGGTTCAACAGGACATTGGCTGAGAGATTGTTTGGGTATCAGTATGCAAAAGAGATTGATACACAAAAGAGAAACAGAGAATGGGTTAGGAGATTGTCTGATGTTATCAAAGCATTAAACGCAGAGACAAAAAGACCTGCCCCTGTTGTAACCAGAAAGGCCGAAGAGCCTATCTGTCCAAATGCAAGTGTTAGGTATTTGTACCAGCCGGGAGAATTAGAAGGTGGTGGCAAGAGACGTGCAACTGATCCGGTGTGGAGCGTAGATATCCATAAAATTGATAATCATATCATAACACAAGGTATAAGGGTTTATTATTTGAAAGCACCAGCACCAAACAGAGGCTTTGTCAGAGAAGAGCTACTTATTGTTCCGGCTGATACCCATACGCGTTTGTCGTGATTCCATCTGGGTTTGTATATCTCTTTGTGTCAAGAGGTGAGAGTGTTGTTTTGTTTACTGTTAGTCCATATATGTTGTGGTGCATGGAACGCAGCATGTTCATTGTGTGTGTGTACTTTTGTTTGTTGAACAGCGCATCTTTGTAGTTCTCAAAATTCATCTGTTTTTTGATTACATATTTTTTTACGCCTTTTGCTTTCTTGATGAGTTGCTCGTCGGCTCTTAGTATAGTGTATAACTTTGGACGAAGACCAATGTATTCTGCAATGGGAGTGCCAGCACATTCGTCTTTCATTTTGCCTATTACTTTTTTGTTTGATTCATCATGAAGTTGGTGGTTTTGGGGGTAATCAGAGAAGTCATAGTCTTCTTTTGTTTCTGACATGTCTTTGTATATATCATTTGTTTTGATGCCTACTAGTAATGAGTCTGTGTCAGTGTACAACATTGTGCAGTTTTCACCGTACTTCTTTTTTAGTTTGTTGTAATACCAGTCATACATCAAGTGTTTTGACAGATCAAGGACAGAGAAGCCAACATAGATTGGTTTGTTCAATGTAAGATTTGTTTTGTTTACATGTATTGCTGATAATTCATCAGAGAATTTTACACGTCTGTTAAAGTTGGGTTTGGCTATAATTTTTCTTATCTTTTCATTTTCAGTACCGTCTGTTCTTACTAATTTTATGTCCACTCGCTTGCGGAGGTTCTCCATTATTTTACCGAAGACAGAATTATTCATAAGTTTGTAGAAATCTTTATCAAACGCAGACTTTGCTTTTTTGCGGAACTCTGTGTTTAGACGAACATAAGGTTCCATCCAAGGTTTTTCATTGAATTCTAATATCCTGTGTAGTTTCTTAACTTTCATGCCTAGGGATACATAAAGCTGGAGGTTTCTGTAGTGGACTACATATTTTTTTTGTCCATGAGATTTGGGACAAGTTTTGGGATAGTTATCATGCTGTTATTTTCTAGCAGTTCTGTTTGATAAGGTGAGAGCCATTCTTTTTTTACTGCTAGTTTTTCAGGTGTAAGTGGGTAGCCATTGTGTAATTTATGCAGGTGTTTGGGATATTCCAAATCTACTTCAAGTATGCATCCTTTTCCTGGTCTTTCTTGCCACTTTTTTACCCATTTGAAGCCAGAGTAAGGTAGTGGCTGACTCATTGCCCATCCATAGAGATTGTTTGCGTCATAATACATGATGTAGTTGTTTTCTTTTTTAGGATCATAATCTGTAAGTGGATTGTTTGCTTTGGCATATCTTTTGGATACCATGCTAATTCCGCCGCGCATGCCTTTTTCTATAAACAAGTGCATATCCATGTCTGTCAAAAGTTCTAATTCTACCTTTGAATATTTGAGTAATGAATCCCAAGATAAACCAGGTGCAGTGTAATAGTGCAAATGATCAAGTCTATAAGCACCCATGCATGTTTTTCTAAAAGTTTGGAATACGTCAGCAAGTAGGGTTATATCAGTCTTGAGATATAAGTCATGGTATTCTCCTAAAGTTCTGCAATTAAAGGCTTCCCACACTTTTTGTGCGTGCTCATAATCTTTTTGGCTTATCTTTTCATCAGTTAGTCTACTGTAAAATTTATCTATTGGAGGCAGTTGTGTTTCATTAAACCTGTCTAGGCTGTCTATGTATTCATATGGATAAACTCCTTTGCGAAGAATAAGAGGAGCTTTGGAACCAAACTCACTTTTTGTTATTTTAAAGTCTGATTTGTCAGTTGCATCTACTAGTCTTTCCAAAGAAGATGCCATGAATTGGAAACTGTCTAGGAATTTCAATTGGGCAACACTGAATGATATGTACTTTTCTGCGTTGTTTGAAATACAAGTAAGGTAGCCTTTTGATTTATGTATTTTTTGCATTATAAGATGGCTGTCATATCCTCTAAGATTGTGTATTACAACTGGAATTTTTGTGACGCCTGGTTTGATTTTGAGTTTATGGTTGCAGGATTTGTGTGCTGCGCCTCTGTATACACCTGTGATATGACAGTGGTCTCTTACTTTGTTTTCTGTTATTTCTTGTCCGCATATCCAACAATGTGTGGCATTTTCATAGTCTTTTTTATTTTGCTCTGTCATAATTAATGGTTTTGGGTGAGCAAAGAAATTGTTTATATTGAGAACCTCACATTCTAAGCTGGCCAAAAATCTTTCAACAACGTCTTTGACTCTATAGACTACAGGTTTTTCAGTTTTGCCATCATATCTGACTACTTGATATCCAAATCCACACGCTTCATGTTCACTAGTTATTTCAGATTTATCACCTGCTGTTTCTGATTTTGGTTTGATTATACTTTCAAAGTCGGCGTAGATTACATATGGAACAGGCGTTTGGTTTTGGTGGTTTTTAAAATAGATGTAACTGCCTTCCGGTGGCATATCTATTCTTGTTGAGTTTTTGTTAATGCCATAGCAGTCTTCTTTGTGTTTTTCAAGCAATTCTTTACGTGAGAAACCGCACAGGCAGCGCTCACAGAAATGTGTCTTACCTCCGTGTTTACTGTTCTGGCCATGAAGTAATCTGTCAAATCTTGTAATTGGACACTAGTGGTACATTGTTTCTTTTTCTGGTTGCTCATATTTGTATTCTTCTGGATTGTAGTCTTCATCTATTGTGCCTTCTGTTGTGTCCTCAGGTACTTCTACTTCCAACAAAAGTAAATTTACTCTGCGGATTTCTGGTGGACGATCAGATATATAGTATGGAAATACAGTCAAATTTTGCTTCTTTGATATTGAGCAGCCATATACATTGATAGCGAACCATGGGTTTTGTTTTTCAATTTTTGGTATTTGGGAAATTGGTGTAGGAAAATCAATGCCTTCTAATTTTATTACGTCTAGGTATTTTCTGTAGCTTGATAACCTGGTTGGGTTATTCTTGTTGTAAAATAAAGCAGCCAAAACGGACCATAGAATACATATGCCGTCTTTGTTTGGCAGATTTAATATTGCTTTTTTATCAAGCAGTACTTTAGGTAAAGAAATTTCTGGTGATGAGCCCTTAAATGGTTTATATTTTGCAATATTTAGATATATCCTAATACAGTGACTAATTTCTAATCCTGAAGCCGTGTTTGTAAATTTTTCAATTCCTGTTTGAATTTTAGCAGATGAACTATTGTAGAACTCGTCTATTTTATCAGGCGATAAGATGGCCATTTGATCGCCATATAACACACCAGTTACGATTTTCATATCTGCACTGTCATCTTTATAAAATTGTATAATAAGGGCTAGCTGGAATTTTAATACGCCTAACTCTTCTAACTCTTCAGCGATTTGTTTTGTAATGATTGATTTTTTGTCGTTAAATAACTTGTTTGGATCTTTGTATTTGCTTACAAACATTTCATATGCCTTAAAATATCCGCACTTTGGCTTGTCAACAAGTTTTAATTCAGAACTTCTTTGTGACAAAACCTTCTTCAGTTCATTTACAACATCCTTTTGTTGTTGTTTATATTTCTTTTCTTCTTCCGTTTCTAACATTCTAATTCCTTTCTGTAAACCGTCATCATCAATAGCGCCGCTGTTATACAGCTGTAATAGAAATTCTCGTTTGGCACTCATTTTTACTTTATTAATATTTCTTTAATATAATTATTTTTAATATATTTAATTATAATTTAAAATAATGGAATGCGCATTTCAAAAAGTTTGCAGCGACAACGTTTGCCACAAGAAACCTGTAAAGAATTCAAAATATTGTGCAGTACATAAGTTCTTAATGAAAAACGACAATGTGAAGGCTTGTTTACGCTGTGGTAAGAGGACATACTCTAAACTGCAGATTTGTACTAGGTGTGATGGTGATAATATAAGAGCCATAACTACTTATTATGTGGTTGTTAAACCGTTTAGGGAAGAATGCAAACGGTTAAGGGATATAGAAATTTAAATTTTACAGTAGGAAACAGTGGATATTGACGAATGATCGCCCCCGCAGGACCTGCGGAGGTTTACTTTTTTTCCGCCCACGGAAAAAAGAATCTGTGGAGGGCTGTGGAGGCGTTGGTAAGGCAAAAAAAATTTACAACAGAATAAACCTTTTTATATATATATTAAATAAATAAATAAATTAAAAATAAATGAAGGAACTCGAAAGTTCATTTGGATTTCAGTCAATAATTTTGTTACATTCTCTGTGTGTGTGTGTGAGAGAGAGAGAGAGAGAGAGAGAGAGAGAGAGAGAGAGAAAGAGAGAGGGAGAGAGAAAGAGAGAGAGAGAGAGAGAGAGAGAGAGAGAGAGATGCGTGCAAATAATAATAATAGTTTTAAACTAATTGACAGTTGTTTTCAGCAGTAAGATTTATTTAGTGACTGAAATATCTTACGAGTTTCATACGCATTTTTCTTTTTCGTGTATTGCTTATTCCGGATCCAATTTGTATAAACGTGTTTGTGATATTAACTGTGGAAGCTCTTGATAAATAACATAAAGGCTATGCGAAAGGGTTTCATATTCTCATTTCCGAGTTCATTAAAATGCACCTTGAGGTGCATTTTAATGAAATCGGAAATGAGAATATGAAACCCTTTCGCTTACTCAGGATAAATGTTCCGCCGCGTGACGCGAAAATGTATAATTGGTTATATACAAGGAATGACTGAAAACTGGAGACTATTAAAGAACCAACGGAGAGAAGCAAAGTGCAAACTGTAAAGGCTTTGATAATACCGCGAGAATACAGTCTGATCTAGTTCTTGTTTGGCCTTTATTAAGATATGTTTTCTGAATATACCATGATGAAAGCATGTTGCAAAACAATAAACGGTTCTAATTACAATCTGGACTGATACGTTTATTTCTTGGAGAAATATCAATTGTGCTATACCCATCCCTGTCAGCAAAATAGTTTTAGGAAAAAAGTATATTTACATTCAACTTTTATACCTATATTATTATACACTTCATTCCAATTCATGTATATCCCCAAGAAAGCATGACACAACAAGAAAACAGAATAACATGGGCAGCCACATAGCAGGTCACCACAATGCCAGACTTCAAATAGCTCTTGATAAGATGCTTGTTTTCAATCGAAAAGTATTGAAATTTTTCTGATTTCTCCAAAGAAAAAAAATGTTGTTGGTACTCATTAGAAACACCTCTATGTTTTCGGGGAGAAGTTAGAAAACAAATATAACCTGATACCTGATACCCACTCTTATCTTGTGTATGAAGCTATTACAAAAAAATAAAAGGATTTTATTATGGCAATGGTGTTGAAAGCATAATACAAAAGTACAAATAACTGCATGGCTACCAATACATTCGTTAGCTGCCAAGTTTTTGTTGTTTTCTTTTTTCTTTAGTTTCCATCTTTTCTTGACCCCATGTTTCTTTTACGTACTGTATTTTATATGACATTATCATCTATTATTAATCGTATACACCAGCAGAAGATTGGCGAGAATTTTCTTTCACTTAATTCACCAAACTATAAAGGTATCCGAGAAAGGATTTACTATGTGTATAATTAAAAAAAAACAATAGAGCTGATTTCCATTCACCATTATGTACAAAGTATCAACAGCCGATAAAGCAGCACTCAAAACGTAACTTTTATAACATTAAAAAGTGTTCATCACGAAAACACGCCTATATAATGTTGACCCCCTTCAACCCCGCTTTTATATAGCAAAACTGGGGTTTACAGGAGTATACATTACTTTTCTTATTTCTGCTCAAAAATATAAATTGTGGCAGAAATTTGAAAAAATATTAGAATTTTTATCTAATAGATTTCAGTTTTTGGTAATAAAATTTTCAGTATATTTGAATAGGCTTGTTTTCGTAATGTAAAGCATTTAGTCAAAGTATATGATGCATTAAACCAATCATAATAGTTACATACATTGTAATAGATGCAACCACATCAAATAAGATGTTAAGAAGTTTGAAATAACGATATTTTTCAGAAAAGAAGTTTAGGCTGTTTTCGAGTAACAATGGTTCCCTATGCCATTTGCTTAGTCAAGCTGATTTGTTTTCATTTCTTGATGTACAAACGAGAACAAATAGTGTTTATCTATTATAAAACAGCATTAGATTAAATTTCTGGTCACTGACTGGTTATAATTGTCCAAAACGTTGTATCAGGAAATATATTTATGAGGTTTATGACTTTTAATAATGTATGTAACAGTTATAAACAAGTCATTGACAGCTCAATACACTGAGAAAACTGCCTCTATAAAATCACATGCATTGGTAGCAAATAGCATGCTAGTAAGCAAGAATAATTTTATTTTTGTGTTTTGAGGGCAACTTGGCTGTTACATGCAAACGCCCCCATCGCCAGAGAGCTAACATGTGTCATTTTGTTTCTTATATAATGTATTTTTAGAAATTCATAGTGTAGAAAATTTTCTCTCGGGAGAGGGGGTCTATAGCCGGCCTAAGGTCTATCCTCAGGAGAATTGCAATCAAATGACATGTGCGAGCAGCAAAGACTCAGATCAGCATGTGCATACGCAGAGTCTAATCAGAGCCTTTGCTGGTCACTTTGACCTTCTTTATATTGTAAGCTACCCTTAAAAAAGAAGCTAAGCCTCTAAGCTAAAAGGACTGCTGCACAGGCTGACCTTAGAACACACTTGTCAGTATGCCAAATTGTTGGAAACCTCATGCTATGACTCATTTATTGATGACGTAAATAAAGTGAATATCGTGGTGCTCCTTTATATAATTGCATTTGCGCCCAGCGAAGACTCAGATCAGACTGGGCATCCGCCCAGTGTGATCAGAGTCTTCGCTGTCCGCATAAAGAAAGCGTGGGTCCGTAACTACCTATTAAGCGCACAGCGGATGCCCAGGCTGATCTGAGTCTTCGCTGGATGCACATCCATTTTGTTTGTTTTGTCATGTTACGGCTCAACAGATTGTTTTTGCTGCTGTAAATGTTTGACATGTACCTAAAAAGCTGTTTCAAATGTCTCTATGCTCATGTTTAACGGAATTAAAGAGACGACAATATATTGATTGTCAAATAAGAAAATGTTTACAGCACGCAAACTCAACCATTTATACGACACCTACATGTAGATATGCATTATCTGTTTATGGTCTCGACTGGACCTGATGGATGAAGGGCAACTTTAGTCATTACATAGTTTAGAGTGCGAAATGCAGGGTGAAATATAGCTCCAAACAGACTGCAGCAGTGTACCGATGTTGTCAGCTTACAAGATTGAAGAACAATCAGGTATATATCGATGAATGCTTTCTGACAACCACATCACACGGGGAACATCTAAATCTCAATGCAGATAAAAGCCCGTTGCGAGCAAGCGTCCCCCGATGTCATGGATTTGCCAGTACAGAGTTGTGACTTTTAAATCCGTATGATAGAAGGATAACCCAAAAACCACACGCGCATCTTCAGACCATGTAGAATAAGTATGCATAATTTAAAAATGATGGAGGAAAACTGTAGGATGAGTTGCACCCACAAGGTTTCTATTCTGATACTATTCGGGCCCTGAAAAACGTCAATAAAGATAATGGAAGAATAACCCCAAAAAACACATGCTCATCTTCAGACCATGACAAAACACACCTGCAAAGTTTCAAAAAGTTTGGTATAAAACTGTAAGAGGAGTTGCGCTCACAAGTTACCCATGTCATCGTATCAGAACTAAAACAAACTAAGTTGAAAAAAACAAAACAACAAAAGGTCGAAAATAGATAATGACAGGATGACCCCAAAACCACATGCACATTTTCAGACTATGTAAAACAAGTATGCATAGTTTCCAAATTATCAGTGGAAAAATCAAGGAGGAGTTGCGCCCATAAGATATCTATTCTAATATTAATTGGACCTGGAAAAAAACTAAGTCGAAAAAAATGGAAAAAATGTTGTAAAAATTAATAGGAGGATTACCCAAAACCACGTGCACATCTTCAGACTATGTAAAATAAGCATGCATAGTTTCAAAATGATCGGTGGAAAACTCTAGGAGGAGTTGCGCCCACAAGGTATCAATTATAATGCTAAACGAACCTGAAAAATAGTAAGTTGAAAAAGTAGAAAAAAAAAAATGAAACAAAATAAAGGTACGGTAACCCCCAAATCATATGCACATTTACAGACGATGTAGAACAAGTACGCATAGGTTCAAAATGATAGGTGGAAAACTGTAGGAGGAGTTGCGCCCACAAAATATCTATTCTAATAGTAATCGAACCTGGAAAAAAACTAAGTCGAAAGTAGAAAAAAGTTGATAAAAAAATGACGGGAGGATAACTCTAAAACCACATGCACATTTACAGACCATATAGAACAAGTATGCATAGTTTCAAAATGATCAGTGGAAAACTCTAGATGGCGTTGCGCCCACAAAATATCTATTCTAATAGTAATCTGACCTAAAAAAACAAGACTAAGTCGAAAAAGTAGAAGAAGTTGATAAAAAATAACGGGAGTATAACCCCAAAATCAGATGCACATCTGAAGACCATGACAAAAACACATGCAAAGTTTCAAAACGATTGGTTAAACACTATAAGTGGAGTTGCGTCCACAAACTACTTATCTCATTGTGTCTACGGACGGACGAACCCATTTTAATAGTCCCCTTCGACGAAATGACAATCCCATGTCATGGTCAGCAAACATTCATCTGCTTATAGTTTTTACCTATATTCAGTAAAGCTTACCAGAACATATAACAATTCCTCATTTTAAAATATTCCAGTTTAACAAGTAGAAAGCATAAATGCAACTCTCTCTCTCTCTCTCTCTCTCTCTCTCTCTCTCTCTCTCTCTCTCTCTCTCTCTGTGTCTATCTGTCTGCTGGCTGTCTGTCTTTGTGTGTGTGTGTGTGTGTGTGTGTGTGTATGTGTGTCTGTGTGTTTATGTATGTATGTATCCGTCCGAGCGTACGTCACTATCAACGATAAGTTTTATTACAATTAGTATCTGAGAAATAATCATCCAAAATTTAATCCAATCTCGGCACGTCATCGTAAGTCAGCGCATTCATAAATCGGCAGAATGACGCGCTTCACTGCTCTATCACTTTCTAAAAGTATATACCAGTCAGCGCACGACACAACCTACAATAAGAGTGTGACCAGCGGAGACTCAGATCAGAGCTTTCACACAACCTGATTTGAGTCTTCGCATGTGCCTTCTACAGCGCCTGGGCTATCCAAAGAGGGATAAACAATAATCTATGCTATACTGGGTGGATATAGGCTGATCTGAGTCTTTGCTGGAACACAGGTATGTCGTGTGCTTGTTCAATATTACGAATTAATACATGATACATGAAGATTAGGAAAGAAAACAAAAAATAATCAATATGCATTATCCGGATTTTGCAAAGTACATAACCGCATGCGATAAATTCAAACACTATTATCGTTTACCTCCCTTCACAAAATGTTTGACGTTACTAAGTGGCATTTTCTGGGGTCTTGCTGCCTTCTCTGAAATGACTTATCCTATTGTAAAAGAAGGTCGTAAAAGACACTTGTCCTCGGGTACTTTCTGCAAATCGTTGTGAATATCATTGAAACACTTTCCAAGCTTAGCGTAGAATTCGATGATAGTGCGCTGCTCGCTAAGAATGTCGTCTAACGTTTTTGACAAAATATAATATACCCAACGTTAGAAACGTGTTGCCGACGTTTGTGACATCATCATACGATGCCTTTGCAAAAGCTCAAAAGGCATTCTTAAATAAATATGTGGAGTTTTCATCTGGGAATTATTTGAAATGTCTGCGATCATATGTGGAATTTTCTGTTGGGAGTTATTTGAAATTTCTACGAACTTTTTTGACACCCCGCTTATTTATCGTACGCTGAATTTGGGTGGACAGTGCTAACGCTTAGTGGGCGTTCAAAGAATCAACCCAGCGGGCACACAACGTTGAAAAACGTCGATTCAACGTTGATTTAACGTCTTAACGTTGAACGACGTTGAATTGACGTTGTTTCTACTTGACATTTTGAAATATTTATAGCAGTGTCGTAAACTACATTACTGCTTATAAAGAGTCTCAATAAAACCGAGTCTCCCATTTTCTATCCGTACTGTGTTCTTTGTTTCCAAAGGCAACCTTTTTAGACTTTAATTTACCTCAATGCAGCTGGTGTTAGTGTCGTGTGGCAGCCGTAGAACATCTCCCCGTTCTTCACCAAAGTGCAGATTATATTTTCGTTTCCTTTGGGATCACTGGGCCCATTGTTGTAGCTTTCAAAATGGATTTCTGGTCATGTACATGTTAGAGGGCGTAAGTAGTGTTGCAAACTTCATTACTGCTTATGAAGAGTCTCAATAAAACCGAAACTTCCATTTTCTATCTGTAAGGTGTTCTTTGTTTCCAAAGGAATATGTTTAGATTTTATTTGACTTCCATGCAAATCACCGCCCAGTATTTATGTAAGTATGGTAGTACTCGGTAAACCATTATGAAAACACGCCTATTCAAATATATTGAAAATTTTACCACCAAAAAATGAAAAAAAAATCAGATAAAAAAATTCTGATATTATTCTCATTTCTGCTCAAAACATAGAGTGTGGGTACTCGTTAGAACCGCCTCGACGAGGCGGTTCTAACGAGTACCCACAATCTATACTTTTGAGCAGAAAAGAAAAATAATGTACACCCCTGTAAACCCCAGCTTTACTATATAAAAGTGGGGTTTAAGGGGGTCAAAACTGCATAGGCGTGTTTTCGTGATGCAATGTAGTCCCTGATACTTAGAATGGCCCAGCAGGCACACAACGTTGAAACAACGTCAAATCAACGTTAATTTAACGTCATACATTGAATCGACGCTGTTTCAACATCGTGTGCCCACTGGGTGTCTGATACCCTTTTTAATCAAAAGCTACTGACGTTTTTGACGTTTATTTTTTTATTTATTTATTTATTTATTTATTTATTTATGGTTTCTCCGAAAATACGTGTTGTATGTTTGTATGTATTCATTAAAAGCGCTTCTGTATATGCGGATAGTCAGTAGAAGCGCTTTGGTGAGGCATTTTCATATTTTGGTGGAGAAATAAGACAACTCTTATGTGGATTACCGCGTTTATCTGGATCTATAAACATCTCAATGATAATGCTGAGGGCACTAATTAAATGTGTTTCTGATGTCTCCTTGAAGCAATGCTTATTGTGTAGACCCCATACAGATGATTATGATGATTTGGTGTTTTATGTCCCATTCAACATAAAATTCAAGTCCTTTGAAGATGATAGAAGGGTCATAATTAGGGGATAACTGCATTCAAATTTGGCATTTGGGGAGGTTAATCGGCGGTTTTACGGTCGGAAATTTCGTCAGCGGAGCCGTAAAACGAAATTTCCGACCGTAAAACCGCCGATTTACCTCCCCAAATGACAAATTTGATGCAGTTATCCCCATTCTAATGCATTTATTCATTTTTTTCTATTGAAAAACGACATTTGCGCAAAACGACAAGTGCTGTGAGCTGCGTAAAACCAAATGCCAGCCAATGAGAAGCGACGTTACGTGATGACGTCGGATTTGCGACAGTATATCGCAGAATATACCGTGACGGTCGCAAATTTTTGACGTTATCCAATCAGACGTCGCGTTACATTCTCGAGTGCATTAGAATGAAATGTTTTATGGAAGGAAGCGTCGTACCGTTATGAGCTGAATTCCGCCCTCAGTGGGATAGAAAACCAGGACCACATGGTCCGGAGTCAGCATGATGATGAAGATTAGGTGTCTTATGTCCCTTTCAACATTGTTTTAGTCGTATCGAGACGATGGAAGGGTGATAATGAAGGGCTCTGTGCAGTGAAGCGCCGTACAGTCATGGGCTGAATTTCGCCTCCAGTGGGATTTAAACCCAGGACCTGGTGATCCGAAATCGGGACCGATAACCACTCGTCCACCCGGACGCATCTACCAGGCAGGAAAGCTAACCACTCGGCCAGACTTCTGGTCGAAAACAGCATTATGAATTAGCTCCACCCTGACTAACATTAATGCAGAAATATGATAAAAACGAAGATGGTTATTTCAAACATTTTTGTTGGACTAACATAGCTTAAGAAAGACATTTGTTTTGTAATTTTACCGTTCCAAATGTGGCTCATTTTTTTTTAACAAACTAGTAGTAGCAAGCACCAAGCCGAGCCAGAGTAAAATTAATACCTCTCAAAAAGCCACATGCAAACAGTAAATATCCAAATACAGTCGAACTTCAATGGCTCGAACATCTTTGGGACCATAGAAAATTGTTCGAAACATAGGTAGTTCGAGCCACTGAGGGTTAAGCATGGCACCAGTTCAGGAAGCAAATAGCGATAATTTAGGGAAATCTTTTCGATTTTCTACGCAATGATTGTATGTTGAGTGTACTCATTAGAATCGCCTCGATGAGGCGATTCTGATGAGTACACACAACATACAATGCCATGATAAAATAAGAAAAAATCCCTAGATATTTGTTTTCTTGAGCTATTGGAAGGATTTTGTAGGGACTGAAAAAAGAGTTCGAATCATCCGGGGTAAACGAGCCATCCGGGTTCGAGCAATTGAGGTTATACTGCATCTAGACCAGCTTGAATGCTGTGCTATCTGATCAGGAATTGCTACTGTTTGAAAAAGAAACTAGAAAGAAGAACCAGTTATAGGTACACTTCACAGACAAGCGGGAAATTTATTGTGAGACTATATGATTTCGGCTGGTCAAGCGTAAAAAGCGCTTTCGAGCATGCGCAAATGTGCGGATTCCCATCATCTTGCGCATGCGCAAGGCCTCATCCGAACATTTGCTTTCCATTGATACATGCTATAATGTCAAATGATTCTATCAGCAGACAGCTAAGGCCCTGATCAGACTGTGCGGATGAGGAGGTTAATCTGGGCCTTTGATGTCTGCATATGCCCAAAGGCACCTTTTCGCATGACGCGGCCCAATTAACAATAGTATCTGACTATTCAATCCTGCTTTCCTGCTGAAATTCAGGAAAGGTTGATATTGTTTGTACTAAAACATTGTAAGTTCGTATAAGAATGGTTTCGAAGAGGCAATTCTATTACATGCTTACAATATTTTAAGCCTTTCCGAAGTGGCCTCCCAGCGGACACACAACGTTGAAACAACGTCGATTCAACATTGATCCAACATCATGACGTTGAATCAATGTTGAATTGACGTTTTTTCAACGTTGTGTGCATTCTGGGCTCATTCAGTTTTGAATTTGAACGTGTCCACTGTGACATATAGGGGTGTTAGTCAAAAACAAAAACCAGAATAGCAAACAGTGTAGATAAAAATGAAACGACTCGATACAGGCTCATCCGGATTTACGCTGTTTGCTAAGGTATCTGGTTTGAAAGAGTTAAACCTTAAGGCTCCAATCACATCAACAGCTGATCACATCCATGTGGATAAAAATAAATTTTGACACTACATATTAATCAGCTGACGAGCCGCACTAAAACATTCATGCACTCTACGGAATTGCCTATTAAGATACGTAATTCCGCCTACTGTCCACCTATTATTATGTAAAAATATTTAAAAAATTACCACATTTACCATCAGTACTGAGACAGCTTCACTTCTTAAACTGCTTTCCTTTGTTTTTTTTTGACAAGCGAATTTTACTATAACCTACCCAGCGGGCACACAACGTTAAAACAACGTCGATTCTACGTTGATTCAACGTCTTGACGTTGAATCAACATTGAATCGACGTTGTTTCAACGTTGTATGCCTACTGGGTAGTGATGTGCCAAGAAATGCTGGATGAACTGCGAACAGTGTCAACCCAGATCAGATTACGTGTTCTGTGGAATATGTTCAGGGTCTACAGTTTGCTTAGCCATGAATGTCCCAAAATTTAGGGTAAGTACAATATATTCTGAATAATCCCTTCATTTGGACCTATACATAACTCAAGAGCAAATGTTCTTATCATGAAAACCGACCCAGCGGGCCCACAACGTTGAAACAACGTCAACTCAACGTTGATTGAACGTTGAATCGACGTTGTTTCAACGTCGTGTGCCTTCTGGAATATATTGTGGGTACTTATAACAAGTGCCTCAGCAAGGACGTTCTGACATCACGAAAACATGCCTATATAATATTGACCCCATTAAACCCCACTTTTATATAGTAAAACTGGGGTTTACGGGCGTATACTATATTTTTCTTATATCTGCTCTAAAACATAGAATGTGGGTACTCGTTAGAACCGCCTCGCGGAGGCGGTTCTAACGAGTACCCACAATCTATGTTTTGAGCAGAACTATGAAAAACATCAGAGTTTTGTTTATCTGATTTTTTTTTTCAGTTTTGGGAGGTGAAATTTTCTATATATTTGAATAGGCGTGTTTTCCTAATGTTTCTCAGAACATGTTTTCATGGGAGAAATAAGAAAACAAATATTTGTATACCCTGTTTATCTGCAGCTATGTGACTGCCTTCTATCTCGTGGCTTCACAATAAGGCATAAAAAATAGCTGTGTTTCCACTAACATGCTGAAAAAAATTTGGTCGGTAGGTAGTAGATTTTTTTTTTTTTTTTTTTTTTTCGATTTTTTTTTTTTCGCTTGTAATTTTATGAAAATACAGGTACTGTGTTGAGTGTCGGTGCTTTACTTTTTCATTTTGTATTTTTACTGTTAGAAAATAGCAGAGTTGGGTGTTTAAAACAGGGTCGGTGGGGTTAGTGGAAACACAGCATTTTTTTTACGCCTAATGAACTGAAATTAGGACACGCACAAAATGCATACATCTAGTCTGTGAAGTAAGAACATTTCTCCAGTAACTAGACAAGTGTCCAATACACATAGCTCCAAGCAAGGAGTATGCAGTTAAATATTCTACTTGGTCTCCACAAAAGTGTACATTGTGGGTCTCATTAAAGAACCACAGCGAAGACTTCTAACTAGTACACACACCATTACGAAAACACGCCTATTCACACAAATAGAAAACTCCCCTCCAAAAACTAAAAATTTTCAGATAAAAAAAAACTCTGATATTTTTCGTATTTCTGCTCAAAACATAGATTGTAGGTACTCGTTAGAATCGCCTCACCGAGGCGGTTCTAAAGAGTACCCACAATCTATGTTTTTGAGCAGAAATAAGAAAACTAATATTTACCCCTGTAAACCCCAGTTTTACTATATAAAAGTGGGGTTTAAGAGGGTCAAAATTATATAGGTATGTTTTCGTGATGCTCTTCCCAGCAGGCACACAACGTTGAAACAAAGTCGATTTAATGTTAATTCAATGTAAAGACGCTGGATCAACATTAAGTCAACGTTGCTTTAACGTTGAATTAACGTAGTTTCAACGTTTTGTGTCTGCTGGGTAAGTTTTCATGGAGGAATAAGACAATATACTTTTGGCTGAAAAATGTGTTTTAAGGGTCACCAGACTGAATACAATGTGTAGGTTTAGATAAAATTTATCACATAGTGGTCTGAATTATCAACATTCAGCATGAAATGTCTCGCAATGTAGATGATCTACATGCATGAAAATGTGATAAATCAGTTATACCATGGTTCTACGCATGTACGTGCGATAATGCACTCGCTCACGCTCGTGCATTATCGCATCGTACATGCGCACGAACCATGGTATAACTAAGACTTCATATCTGAATAAAAGTCAAAAGGTTGCCTTTGGAAATAAAGAACACATTACAGACAGAACATGTGAGTCTCGGTTTTATTTGGTACTCTTCATAAGCAGTAATGAAGTTTGTAACACAGCTTACGCCCTCTAGGATATACATGAGCAGAACTCCATTTTCAAAGATGCCACACTGGGCCCAGTGATACCAAAGGAAATGAAAATGTAATCTGTACTATGTTGACGTACGGGGAGACGCGTACGTACGGGGAGACGCGGCACTAACACCAGCTGCAGTGAAGTAAAATAAAAGTAAAAAAGATTGCCTTTTGAAATCAAGAGCACATTACATTTAGAAAATGGGAGTCTCAAGAACACATTACAGATAGAAAATTGGAGTCTCGGTTTTATTGAGACTCTTCATAAGCAGTAAGTTCGCAACACCGCTTACGCCCCCTAGCGTATACATGAGCTGAACTCCATTTTCAAATATACCACAATGGGCCCAGTGATTCCAAAGGAAATGAACATATAATCTGCACTATGGTGATGTACGGTTCTACCGCCGCCACACGTCACGAACACCAAGTGCAGTGTAGTAAAATCAGGACCTTTATTTTTCTTTATTACAATTAACAGTTTTCAATGATCCTATGATGAAACAGTGATGACACTGATCAAATTACGTGTGCAAGCTGATCGAGAACTTTAATGTCTACATATCATAAAGACTCCTTTTTGTCGTGACCTGGCATCAGTTTGGCTGGTCCTTACCTAGTTCACTAAGCTTCATATCCATGCAATGTTCAGTCATACAACCAGTCCGCTTTGTGACCGAGAGGCTGCGGGTTTGATCCCCCGCCGTGTCATACCAAAGACTTTAAAAATGGTACTAGCTGCTCCTTCGCTAGGCGCTCAGCATTAAGAAAGTAGAGCTAGGAATCAGAACTGGTCAGCTCAGTGTCGGTATAATATGACTGGGTGGAATATCATGTCAAGCTTCTGTAACGTGATATTTCAGAGAGGCAGCGCTATTAAAGTGAGTATTGAGCTCCCTAGCACATCTAGACACCGTCACGATATGACTGAAAGATTGTTGAAAGCCACGTAAAGCTCGAATAAAACACACAAATCAATCATACACCCAGTCAGCAGTCACAATGTTATGGCCTAAATCAATAGTCACATACAGACGCAGATTACTTCCGTCTTTATAGTGGATTAGAACTAGATCAGGAGGAGCAGTTGCTGTTGGTAATCTTGAAATATACAGGTATCAAACATTGCAATTTCTGAAATATTACATTACAGAGAAAGATTTACGACAAACAAACAACTGTATCTTATCAGATACAGAATTCTTGATAAGGCTTCTCCCAGCAGGCACATGACGTAAATATAACGTCGCCTCAACGTCGTCGATGCAATGTCATGACGTTGCATCGACGTTGAGGCGACGTTGTATTTACGTCATGTGCCTGCCGGGCTAGCTACTGAGTACATTACTCTTTATTTCAAAGTGCCAAGGTCTTTTAGACCTTGGTTTCCGAAAAATGACTGCTTGCTTCATATTATCTTCTGTGGACCCTCGCTACAGTGAAAGTTTGTTTGAATTTGCTGCTGTAAAGAATTCTTAACCCATTTAAGCCTAGCGTCCCTTAAAAGGGACATTGGCATACAGTGTAGACACTGATCAGACGCCGCAGAACGCGGCGTCTGATCAGAGTCTACACTGTTTGCATTAAATTCAGAAATTTCTACAAAATATGACGATAGTAAACACTAACCAGACACCCCTTATACAGGAAATAGACCTGTCCAAAGAGTTAAAATAAAAGAGTCCACTCGGCTAAAATGGGTTAAACGCAGCAAAATAATATGTATAATAATCATAACGAGCTTGTGTTGTTCTTATTAGAACATATGTTATGAATATATATTGACATGTTATGTGGATGATCTGCTGGGCAGACAAATGTATCAAACAATAAATAAATAAATAAATGAATAAAACAGAATGTCGCCTGTTGCAGTTTGGCATAGCACTTCAAGGGTTAAAGGCTCCATAAAAAAGGCTTCTTAAAAAATTAGACATTTTATTATCCAAAGTTTTAATTTGTTGATATGTGGTAGTAAAACAGTCATAAAATGTACACCTGACAGCCTGTAAAATTTCAGTCAGTGTCCCGTTCTTGAACTGGACCAAAAATGAAATGATTTTTATCTTATCTCTGAATTAATGTTGCCAACATTAATTCAGAGAAACGATAAAAATCATTTCATTTTTTATCTATTCAACTGAAATTTTTCAGGCTGTAAGATGCTACATTTTATGATCGTACTTATTCTATAAATTAATTTATTAACCTTATCTTGGGTAAACTCTTGCCTATTTTTTTTTTTTTTTTTTTTTTTTTTTAGGAATATGGAGTCTTTAAAGCCGTTGGATATCTATGTTTTGAAATGGGTATTCTGAATCAGAACACTGTTTTGAAAACAAATGCCATCACGAAAACACGCCTATTCAAATATATAGAAAATTTCACCTCCAAAAACTGAAAATTTTCAGATGAAAAACTATGATACTTTTCATATTTCTACTCAGAACATAGATTGTGGGTACTAATGAGTACCCACAATTTATGGTTTTGAGCAGAAATAAGAAAAATAATGTATACCCCTGTAAACCCCAGTGTTACTATATAAAAGTGGGGTTTAAGGGGGTCAAAATTACATAGACATGTTTTCGTGATGATATTTAGCCAAAACAGATGTAATTTAGTCAATACTTCTCTTATCTAGAGCTCTTAGGACAACTGCATTATATGGTTGCAGAGAGGGTCTTCCTTATATCCAAACTATTATAATTACGTATGATCGTTAAGTTAGCATCTGGTTCACGGTTCATTATTCACGGTTCAGGATTCAGCGTATGGTTCAGTATTCAGGATATTATTCAAAATACGAGCTGCAGCGTCTGGTTCAGGATTCAGCGTATTATTCAAAATACGAGCTGCAGCGTCTGGTTCAGGATTCAGCGTATTATTCAAAATGCGAGCTGCAGCGTCTGGTTCAGGATTCAGCGTATTATTCAAAATACGAGCTGCAGCGTCTGGTTCAGGATTTAGCGTATTATTCAAAATGCGAGCTGCAGCGTCTGGTTCAGGATTCAGCGTATTATTCAAAATACGACCTGCAGCGTCTGGTTCATTATTCAGGGTATTTTTCAAAACACGACCTGCAGCGTCTGGTTCAGGATTCAGCGTATTATTCAAAATGCGAGCTGCAGCGTCTGTTTCATTATTGAGGGTATTTTTCAAAATACGAGCTGCAGCGTCTGGTTCAGTATTCAGCGTATTATTCAAAATACGAGCTGCAGCGTCTGGTTCATTATTCAGGGTATTTTTCAAAACACGACCTGCAGCGTCTGGTTCAGGATTCAGCGTATTATTCAAAATACGACCTGCAGCGTCTGGTTCAGGATTCAGCGTATTATTCAAAATACGACCTGCAGCGTCTGGTTCAGGATTCAGCGTATTATTCAAAATGCGAGCTGCAGCGTCTGTTTCATTATTGAGGGTATTTTTCAAAATACGAGCTGCAGCGTCTGGTTCAGGATTCAGCGTATTATTCAAAATACGAGCTGCAGCGTCTGGTTCAGGATTCAGCGTATTATTCAAAATGCGAGCTGCAGCGTCTGGTTCAGGATTCAGCGTATTATTCAAAATACGACCTGCAGCGTCTGGTTCACTATTCAGGGTATTTTTCAAAACACGACCTGCAGCGTCTGGTTCAGGATTCAGCGTATTATTCAAAATGCGAGCTGCAGCGTCTGTTTCATTATTGAGGGTATTTTTCAAAATACGACCTGCAGCGTCTGGTTCAGGATTCAGCGTATTATTCAAAATACGACCTGCAGCGTCTGGTTCATTATTCAGGGTATTTTTCAAAACATGACCTGCAGCGTCTGGTTCAGGATTCAGCGTATTATTCAAAATGCGAGCTGCAGCGTCCCGTTCAGGATTCAGCGTATTATTCAAAATGCGAGCTGCAGCGTCTGGTTCAGGATTCAGCGTATTATTCAAAATACGACCTGCAGCGTCTGGTTCAGGATTCAGCGTATTATTCAAAATACGAGCTGCAGCGTCTGATTCAGGATTCAGCGTATTATTCAAAATACGACCTGCAGCGTCTGGTTCAGGATTCAGCGTATTATTCAAAATGCGAGCTGCAGCGTCTGTTTCATTATTGAGGGTATTCTTCAAAATACGAGCTGCAGCGTCTGGTTCAGGATTCAGCGTATTATTCAAAATACGAGCTGCAGCGTCTGGTTCATTATTCAGGGTATTTTTCAAAACACGACCTGCAGCGTCTGGTTCAGGATTCAGCGTATTATTTAAAATACGACCTGCAGCGTCTGGTTCAGGATTCAGCGTATTATTCAAAATGCGAGCTGCAGCGTCTGTTTCATTATTGAGGGTATTTTTCAAAATACGACCTGCAGCGTCTGGTTCAGGATTCAGCGTATTATTCAAAATACGACCTGCAGCGTCTGGTTCAGGATTCAGCGTATTATTCAAAATACGAGCTGCAGCGTCTGGTTCAGGATTCAGCGTATTATTCAAAATGCGAGCTGCAGCGTCTGTTTCATTATTGAAGGTATTTTTCAAAATACGAGCTGCAGCGTCTGGTTCAGTATTCAGCGTATTATTCAAAATACGACCTGCAGCGTCTGGTTCATTATTCAGGGTATTTTTCAAAACACGACCTGCAGCGTCTGGTTCAGGATTCAGCGTATTATTCAAAATGCGAGCTGCAGCGTCTGGTTCAGGATTCAGCGTATTATTCAAAATGCGAGCTGCAGCGTCTGTTTCATTATTGAGGGTATTTTTCAAAATACGAGCTGCAGCGTCTGGTTCAGTATTCAGCGTATTATTCAAAATACGAGCTGCAGCGTCTGGTTCATTATTCAGGGTATTTTTCAAAACACGACCTGCAGCGTCTGGTTCAGGATTCAGCGTATTATTCAAAATACGACCTGCAGCGTCTGGTTCAGGATTCAGCGTATTATTCAACATACGAGCTGCAGCGTCTGGTTCAGGATTCAGCGTATTATTCAAAATGCGAGCTGCAGCGTCTGTTTCATTATTGAGGGTATTTTTCAAAATACGACCTGCAGCGTCTGGTTCAGGATTCAGCGTATTATTCAAAATACGAGCTGCAGCGTCTGGTTCAGGATTCAGCGTATTATTCAAAATACGAGCTGCAGCGTCTGGTTCAGGATTCAGCGTATTATTCAAAATGCGAGCTGCAGCGTCTGTTTCATTATTGAGGGTATTTTTCAAAATACGACCTGCAGCGTCTGGTTCAGGATTCAGCGTATTATTCAAAATACGACCTGCAGCGTCTGGTTCAGGATTCAGCGTATTATTCAACATACGACCTGCAGCATCTGGGTTCAGGATTCAGCGTATTATTCAAAATGCGAGCTGCAGCGTCTGTTTCATTATTGAGGGTATTTTTCAAAATACGAGCTGCAGCGTCTGGTTCAGGATTCAGCGTATTATTCAAAATACGAGCTGCAGCGTCTGTTTCAGGATTCAGCGTATTATTCAAAATACGAGCTGCAGCGTCTGGTTCAGGATTCAGCGTATTATTCAAAATGCGAGCTGCAGCGTCTGTTTCATTATTGAGGGTATTTTTCAAAATACGACCTGCAGCGTCTGGTTCAGGATTCATCGTATTATTCAAAATACGACCTGCAGCGTCTGGTTCAGGATTCAGCGTATTATTCAAAATACGAGCTGCAGCGTCTGGTTCAGGATTCAGCGTATTATTCAAAATGCGAGCTGCAGCGTCTGTTTCATTATTGAGGGTATTTTTCAAAATACGACCTGCAGCGTCTGGTTCAGGATTCAGCGTATTATTCAAAATACGAGCTGCAGCGTCTGGTTCAGGATTCAGCGTATTATTCAAAATACGAGCTGCAGCGTCTGGTTCAGGATTCAGCGTATTATTCAAAATGCGAGCTGCAGCGTCTGTTTCATTATTGAGGGTATTTTTCAAAATACGACCTGCAGCGTCTGGTTCAGGATTCAGCGTATTATTCAAAATACGACCTGCAGCGTCTGCTTCAGGATTCAGCGTATTATTCAACATACGACCTGCAGCATCTGGTTCAGGATTCAGCGTATTATTCAAAATGCGAGCTGCAGCGTCTGTTTCATTATTGAGGGTATTTTTCAAAATACGAGCTGCAGCGTCTGGTTCAGGATTCAGCGTATTATTCAAAATACGAGCTGCAGCGTCTGTTTCAGGATTCAGCGTATTATTCAAAATACGAGCTGCAGCGTCTGGTTCAGGATTCAGCGTATTATTCAAAATGCGAGCTGCAGCGTCTGTTTCATTATTGAGGGTATATTTCAAAATACGACCTGCAGCGTCTGGTTCAGGATTCATCGTATTATTCAAAATACGACCTGCAGCGTCTGGTTCAGGATTCAGCGTATTATTCAAAATACGAGCTGCAGCGTCTGGTTCAGGATTCAGCGTATTATTCAAAATGCGAGCTGCAGCGTCTGTTTCATTATTGAGGGTATTTTTCAAAATACGACCTGCAGCGTCTGGTTCAGGATTCAGCGTATTATTCAAAATACGAGCTGCAGCGTCTGGTTCAGGATTCAGCGTATTATTCAAAATACGAGCTGCAGCGTCTGGTTCATTATTGAGGGTATTTATCAAAATACGACCTGCAGCGTCTGGCTCATTATTCAGGGTATTATTCAAAACACGACCTGCAGCTTCTGGTTCAGGATTCAACGTATTATTGAAAATACGAGCTGCAGCGTCTGTTTCTTTATTCAGCGTATTTTTCAAAACACGACCTGCAGCGTCTGGTTCAGGATTCAGCGTATTATTCAAAATACGAGCTGCTGCATCTGGTTCATTATTCAGGGTATTATTCAAAAATGGTCAGGATATTATTCAGCGTATGGTTCAGTATTCAGGGTATTATTGAAAATACGACCTGCAGCGTCTGGTTCAGGATTCAGGGTATTATTCAAAATACGAACTGCAGCGTCTGGTTCATTATTCAGGGTATTATTCAAAACACGACCTGCAGCGTCTTGTTCAGGATTCAGCGTATTATTCAAAATACGAGCTGCAGCGTCTGGTTCATTATTCAGGGTATTTTTCAAAACACGACCTGCAGCGTCTGGTTCAGGATTCAGGGTATTATTCAAAACACGACCTGCAGCGTCTGGTTCAGGATTCAGCGTATTATTCAAAATACGAGCTGCAGGTTTTGGTTCAGGATTCGGCGTATTATTCAAAATACGAGGTGCAGCGTCTGGTTCATTATTCAGGGTATTTTTCAAAACACGACCTGCAGCGTCTGGTTCATTATTCAGGGTATTATTCAAAACACGACCTGCAGCGTCTGGTTGAGGATTCAGCGTATTATTCAAAATACGAGCTGCAGCGTCTGGTTCACTATTCAGGGTATTTTTCAAAACAAGACCTGCAGCGTCTGGTTCAGGATTCAGCGTATTATTTAAAATACGAGCTGAAGCGTCTGGTTCAGGATTCAGCGTATTATTCGAAATACGAGCTATAGCGTCTGGTTCAGGATTCAGCGTATTATTCAAAATACGGGCTGCAGCGTCTGTTTCATTATTCAGGGTATTTTTCAAAACACGACCTGCAGCGTCTGGTTCATTATTCAGGGTATTATTCAAAACACGATCTGCAGCGTCTGGTTCAGGATTCAGCGTATTATTAAAATTCGAGCTGCAGCGTCTGGTTCATTATTCAGGGTATTTTTCAAAACACGACCTGCAGCGTCTGGTTCAGGATTCAGCGTATTATTCAAAATAGGAGCTGCAGCATCTGGTTTATTATTCAGGGTATTATTCAAAAATGGTCAGGATATTATTCAGCGTATGGTTCAGTATTCAGGGTATTATTGAAAATACGACCTGCAGCGTCTGGTTCAGGATTCAGGGTATTATTCAAAATACGAACTGCAGCGTCTGGTTCATTATTCAGGGTATTATTCAAAACACGACCTGCAGCGTCTGGTTCAGGATTCAGCGTATTATTCAAAATACGAGCTGCAGCGTCTGGTTCATTATTCAGGGTATTTTTGAAAACACGACCTGCAGCGTCTGGTTCAGGGTTCAGGGTATTGTTCAAAATACGAGCTGCAGCGTCTGGTTCAGGATTCAGCGTATTATTCAAAATACGAGCTGCAGCGTCTGGTTCAGGATTCAGGGTATTATTCAAAACACGACCTGCAGCGTCTGGTTCATTATTCAGGGTATTATTCAAAACACGACCTGCAGCGTCTGGTTCAGAATTCAGCGTATTATTCAAAATACGAGCTGCAGCGTCTGGTTCATTATTCAGGGTATTATTCAAAATACGACCTGCAGCGTCTGGTTCAGGATTCAGCGTATTATTCAAAATACGAACTGCATCGTCTGGTTTATCATTCGGGGTATTATTCTAAAGAGGCCAGGGTATTATTCAGCGTATTGTTCAGGATTCAGGGTGTTATTCAAAACACGACCTGCAGCGTCTGGTTCAGGATTCAGCGTGTTATTCAAAATACGAGCTGCAGCGTCTGGTTCATTATTCAGGGTATTATTCAAAATACAACCTGCAGCGTCTGGTTCAGGATTCAGGGTATTAATCAAAATACAACCTGCAGCGTCTAGTACATCGTGTATTATTCATACGTGGCCATGGTATTGTTCAGCGTATGGTTCAGTATTCAGGGTATTATTCAAAATACAGCCTGCAGCGTCTGGTTCAGGATTCAGGGTATTATTCAAAAAAGGCCAGGGTATTATTCAGCGTATGATTCAGTATTCAGGGTATTATTCAAAATACGACCAGCAGCGTCTGGTTCAGGATTCAGCGTATTATTAAAAATGGCCAGGGTATTATTCAGAGTCTGGTTTAGTATTCAGCGTATTATAAAAAAAAGGTCCAGGTATTATTCGGTGTCTGTTTCAGGATTCTGCATACTATTAAAAAATGTCCAGTCTATTTTTCAGCGTATGATTCAGTATTCAGCATATTATTATAAAAAATGTCCCGGGTATTATTCGGAGTCTGGTTCACGATTCAGCTCATTGTTTAAAAATGTCCAGGGTAATATTCTACGTCTGGTTCAGTATTCAGCGTATTATTCTAAAACGGCTAGGGTATTATTCGGCGTCTGGTTCAGTGTTCAGCATGTTAACATGTTAAAGGTTTCAGCGTACGCAGTTAAAACTGGTGTTTATGCTACATGTTCTGTCTTTTTTGGCAATTGCTATAATTCTTGAATTACTTTCGTATATAGGTATAAGTATAGTTACAGGTATATGCATAAGCGAAAAGTATTGTTATAAAATTTATAGTGATAATTCATCCGTAAATGGTGCATCCGTAAAAGCCATTTTTGCCAACGCTTATGTTTTTATAAGCATAGCTTGATAATGTTTTGAAAACCCGTGCTCGATATATGAACTTTGAAAAAAATTGAACGTAACGATTTCCGATAATTTTTATTGACTCAGAACTAAATCAAAGGTTCAAAATTTAGTTCCTGATTTCAATATAGGCCAGTTCAAGTTTCAGGTCACGATGCATAGTTGAAATTAGGATTCAAACTGAACAAAATCAGAGTTCAGCCCATGATTAAGGAAACACTACAAGATTCTAAATTTAGTGATTTAGTCTACGGAGCAGGATTAATCAGTTCAAGAATCGGTTCGCGGTTTGGGATAAAGTTCAGAATTTCACTTTAAGCTGCTAACGTAATCAGATAATAATTCAGTTAATATAGTTTTATGCAAGTCGTCCTTTCACGATTCAATATTGTAGACCAAGTTCCTCATTTCCTCGAATTGTTTGCTCCCTGTCTCTTGATCTACGTCGGTTGATGTGTGCTCGGAGACGGATGTGCTTCGCTTGCCGCGTTTTGCCAACCAACTGTTTCGGTTTCACGCTTTTGAGGTTTAGATACACTGATGACGTTTTAATAAAAGAAAGCCTTAAACTTGGTATAGTTACGCTTTTATTGCAAACCACTGTGTCGGTATCTCTGCCAGTGGATGTTTCCTTCGTCCCCTAGGATATCATCTGCTCAGAATCAGTTCCTAAGTGCTGATGTTGATACTGTTGTGTTAACGTCAGTACGTAAGTACTGAATTAAATTACTATATTATACCTTAATATTTGCAGTAGTACAAATTCTAAATTCTAAAACTAAGCTTGACTTGTCATGGTAACATGTATCTTAGCAGATTTGGTTGCCATTGCAGGTCTCGCTGCCTGGGACATCTCCTTCCTGATGCCTGGGATTGCCGTCGTGCGTTGGCAATGCTGGCTGAGGTGGCACGGTGGGTGACGCTTTTTAATTGATCGGTAGGCGTCTCTTACCGGATGTCTGCGGTTGGACTTTATCATAATTTACGTCGATTGATGTGTGCTCGGAGGGTGGATGTGCTTCGCTTGCCGGGTCTTGCCGGTTACAAACTTTTGGGCCTCTTTGTCACTAAATTGTGTACAGTTACGCTTATATTGCTCTTGTTTGACAGCTAGTGGAATCTGCCAGCCATGGAAATACTAAGGGTCAAAGTAAACAAGAACTATTGGTGGTTATTTACTTTTCTTTTGACAAACCGCAAACTATTGTAGTGTACATAACAGACATACGTAAAACAGACAGACAGACAGACAGACGGATGGACTTTATATCAACAATCTGGATGAAGTAATCCGATTGGCTGAAAATCTGAAAAAGGGTACAGCATCTAAATTTAATCAGAAGGCCAAGGGTTAAAACTCTAAACTCATACCTACAGCAAACCAGCAGAGAGATTCACTGCAGCCTGAGATACAGTTTGTATAAAATGTCAAATTTCGTTTTCAGATAAAAATCAAAATATCATCAACTTGTCATCTGCTGAATTTGCCTATAGAGTGGTAAAGGCTATATTAATCATAATTTTGGACTGAAAAAGTATGGGACACAAGATTTACTTAAACTTTGAATATCAGGAAGTTATAAATACTGTAACGGAAGTGTGTGTGTGTCTGTGTGTGTGTGGGCGGGGGGGGGGGGGGGGGCAATTCATCATAATTGCCTCCCTTGACAAAACTGGTTACTTCCTTACACTAGTATAGCCTTTCACAACGGCTACAGATGACATTCTAAGAATTTTTTTTCAGAGAAAACAAGGTCCAACACTACATGTAAATCCTCTATTAAGCAGACAATTTACATGAAATATCAAGAAATATAAAGAACAATTCTGATAGTGCCTCAAAGGTTAACAAACTGTTGTGTGCTTTTTTTCTGTCAAAATATTAGATAATTTATTAATATATCACAGCTATAGATTTCATAGATCTTGTTCTGTCCTGGTTTCCATGGTTGTGTCAGTGTTCTTAAGTTGCAACTCAAACGGATTTTAATACATAGCTGCCATTGTCTACCAAATAAGTTGCAGTCGAGTAGTTAAGCTTCAACGCTTAGCATGCTAAGTTAAATCTTCAGATGAAGTTTTGAAATATTTTACTTATATTTACCAGAATAAAAGGCTTTGGCATTTCATGTAAATTGTGTCCAGACGATTTGCATGAAATGCCAAATCTTGTTTCTATGAAAAATCAGAAATATGTCCTCAATTTATCATCTGCTAAATTTAGTCCAGAGAGAGTGGTAAAGAAGGGTAAAAATGATAGTTTAACCTTATACCCTTTTGCACTTAAACATTTAAGAAAATGAGACTTGACATTTCATGTTGATTTTCTCCTTAAAAGACAATTTAGATGAGATTCCAAATCATATGTTCTGGGAAAGAGCGAGTAAAGTATAAGTAATCTGACCGATATGACTGCTGTAATGAATGCCCAAAACAAAAAAGCAAAAACATAAAAATATATTTAAATGAAAAAAGAAAAAAAATAGTATTACTTCAGTTACGATGTCAGAAACTTAAAAATTAATCCTTTCATCCTCCAGTTTCTGAAGTGGGCCCTTCTGTCACTGAATTTGGACATGTCTATTGATACAAATTAGGGTTTTAGTCTAAAATCAAAAACAAAACAGCAAATAGTGCAGATCCTGATGAGATGGTTAATCAGAAGTTGTCTCATCTGGATCTGCCCACTTTGCACAGTATCTGTTTTGATCTGTAGGGATGAAAAGTGAACAGAGATACTTCTCAACACTCTCTTCCCTTTCAAAGGGAGACCATTGCAGCAGAACAGATCCTTTCTTGGTTTATAAACCCGTCTTTAAAAGGGTGCTATTCTGATCAGAAATATGTTCCTTCCATTTAGAGCAGTCCTTTATGAGAAGAGAGGTAATTACTTTCTCGACAAAGTAGACTTACGTGGAGATGCATCGAATCAGCTTGAATGAGCCTGGTCGCTGACATCGAGATCCACAATAGGGAATAATTCCTTACTGCAAACAGCCAAGAAAAAAACCAGGGCCCAGTTGTTCAAAACTAACGACATCGGTATGCTCAAAGTTTTAACGATACATTAATTAACGATGTCGTTAGTTTTGAACAACTGCCAAAGCAACCCACACTTTTTTTTTCACTAAAAATACCTGTGAATTAGATATTGTACTTACTGAAACAGTTAACATTTTGACTACTAACGAGCTCGTTAAGATAATGATGCTTTCTGCAGGGTAAACATTTAAGCAGATTACATTTTGGAATATTTTTTTTTATTTCCCCCTGAAAATAAGGTTGACATTTTATGGTAATTATCTCAAAAAGAGACCATTTGCACAAAATGTCAAATCTTATTTTTTTACATTTCATGCAAATTGTCAATGTCCATGTCAAATCTTACTTTCTGGGCAAAAAATAAAGATTATCACCAACATTTTGTCTGCTGATTTTGCATTAAGCCCTAAAGGTTAAAATTAACGATAAAAACATATGAATTTATTCCAGTACATGAGTGCTCTTTCCACTGTGCAGCTCAGTTACGTTGAGTAAAATGGGATTGATTCTTCCACTTGACGAGGTAGTTTACACGGAAAAGAAAAAAAAAACAGCAATGACCAAGCCTAAAATGAATATGTGTGCAGGAATTCAGAGCCTTTGCTGGTCGTCACCAAATGCACAACACATACTGTAATCAGACTGTTTCCATTCACAGGGTGGTCTGGAACTTACAAATTCCCATATGGGATATAGTTTGGTTTTATCCCAGAATGACTCCATATTAACTACCTCTAGACAATCAGAATCCATCCTGGTGCACTTCCAGCCAATCAGGTCCCATTATCCTGCTGTTACTAGATAAATGGTTTATAACAATCAAACACAACAGACAATTTAACTCACACTTTGATCGACCGTGAACCACATAAAAATATACCACAAACCAACAGAGAATTTCTGAGCTCATAACACCTTCACATAAAAACTGTATCTCTTTCAATCAGTTATTTCTATTTATAGTAACAGGTAAGAAGCCAAAGAAATGTAACCTACTAGACAATATTTGCGTTTGTTCAGTAAATGTACAAAGGTATTACAATAATGAAATGGGCCGTGCAAAATCGTGTCTTCTGGCATATGCAGATAGAGCCGTCGCTGCCCACTAACAGAATCACTGGATACTATAGAATGTATCAATGGAGAGCCCGTATCAGATTTGATGACTCTGAATCTGTGCGTTTTGTGCATGTTCAAAGACACACGTTTGCTTGACGCGGCCCAAATAATGACGGTACAAAGACTAATATAAAATGTGTATAAGCGAGATTATACGTAACATTCATAGCCCTAAAAAAGTGGTATCTAGATGCGTATCTTTTACTTCTCCATGAAAACATACACTCAGGGTAATGCATTACCTAAGTATTCAGAGAGACTTGGCCTAAGCAAACCGTATAAACCAGATCAACATCTGCAGAACATGTGTGTCTGATCAGGGTCTGCACTGTTTGCTACTCATCCAGTAGACTC
>CAXHKG010000140.1:0-53248 GCA_964016985.1 Anodontia alba
GGTCGTATTATGTCCTGAAGTTGTCCGTCCGTCTGTCCATTAGCTTTTCGTGCCCGCTCCATATCTCTAACGGATTGAAGGATTTTTGTGAAGTGTTCACATCATAGCGGTGTGCTGAACATATAATTGAAACCTATCCGATGAAGGTCAGTCACATCCAAAGGTCAATGTCACAACTCAAGGTCAAAGTTCAAGTGGTAATATTTCGTGTTCGCTCTAGAACTTTAAACCCTTTAAAGATTTCTTCATGTAACTTTTACAAAAAAACAACAACAACAAAAAAACAAAAAACAAAAAAAAAAAACACATCATTAGACGATGTACAGAGAAAAGAAGCAGTAATCTTTTATCCAGTTTTAAAGTAATTATGAATCTTTGTATAACTCATATAGTGAGTTCTTGCTTGCTCCATATCTCTTTCACCGACTGAACACTTTTTTTTTTTTTTCAAACTTTGGTCTAATCCATATCAAGATAATTTGGTCATACTTCAAGGTCAAAGTTCAAATGATTATGTGGGTAACCGGTCGTTTCGCCCGTGAGTCGTTTCGCCCGTGGGTCATTTCGCCCTGGGTCGATTCGCCCCTGGGTCGTTTCACCCCCAATTTGGTGGGTCGTTTCGCCCATATTTTTATTCAGGTCTTATGGTTTGAGGTAAAGTATGGTTTGGTATATATAGGGGTCGAGGGGGCTATGGAGAGTCGGTGTGCGTTTGGTTACTGATCTGGCCTGTTTATTTAGTATCTACCTTTGTTATACTGAAACGGACAAATTACAGGAATTCACAACTCAGACATAATTTAAAGATTCTTTGACAATCAGATAAAGATTTCAAAGATGAATGATGTGATGGGGTCTGATATTTACTTATATACACAGCAGTCGACATATAAAAGCATTTTTGAAAACGAAAAAGACTTGGTTCATAAAATTTTTCGGGGCTCATTTAGCCTTTCTGGAATGTCGGCCGCCGTTCGCCGCAAAAGACTTTACGCACCGCCTTTAATTAACAATCACGATCATTCTCACCTCGGTTAATGTGTGGTTACAAGTGTGAAAGGATTACCATAGTGGATTATCGCCTTTGTCAAAGCAAATGACAAAGCAATTAACGTGCACTTGTTTTCACACTTAACCAATTATACTGACTGTGAAAACAACCACTTCTATCTATCTATCAGCAATCTATACAGTCCGTCCGTAAATTCACCCTTCCGTTCGTCCGTCTACCCACGCACCGTATCTATCTATCTATCCCGCGCATTCACCCGTCCGTTCGTCCGTCTACCCAAGCACCATTCTATCTATCTATCTATCTATCTATCTATCTATCTATCTATCTATCTATCTATCTATCTATCTATCTATCAAATCCGTTCGTATATTCGCACGTCCGTTCGTCTACCCAAGCACCACTCCGTCCGTTTACCCATCAGTCCCGTTTCCCATTTTACTCATCCGTCCGTTTACCCATCCATCCCGTTTGTACCTCCCTTAGAAAAATATAATTGGAGCGAAACGATCCACGGGCGAAACGACTCGCCTCACAAGGGCGAATCGACCCACCCCTAAATCAGGGCGAAACGACTCAGGGCGAAACGACCCGGATTCATTATGTGTCCTATCTGCTCTACAACTTTAAAACCGTTTAAGACTTCTTATGGACTTTGAACAGATATAAAACATCATCTGGCAATATGCAGAGAAACAGAATCATATCCTTCTTTTTTTTTTTTTTTTTAGTTTTGACATAATTATGCCTCTTTATATATTCCATATATATGTACATGTAGTGAAAGGAAGTTTTTATTCAAATGTTGATCCCAGGAGATTACGAGTCATAACTTGTTTTGTATAAAACAAATGTCATTTTACATTACGAAAACACGCCTATTCAAATATATAGAAAATTTCACCTCCAAAAACCGAATTTTTTCAGGTAAAAAACTCTCATAGGGCAGAATAGTCGTTATAGTCACGGGGTTTTCCGATAATCTCCGAGCGCTCCGGAGATAAGCAGTTACCTGTATTCGGTCCTCAGTTTAATAGGAAAATGTATAGAAACACACAAATAAATTTCTTTCCTAAGTTAATATATTTTCCGACATTAAATTATAACGTCTACGATGAAAGAGCATTTCAAGCTTTTTAATCTGGTATAAAAATCATAGAAATACGTCAATGAGAAGTTTCTTCCATCTGAGCCCAAAGTATTCACCCTTCTAATCCTAATTTTCTCATAGAATTTTATTCAGATTACGCAGATCTTCGTTTTTGGACCTAAAAAAACATACATAAACTAGCATTTGCGAATCTATTATAACGTATGAGCAGAAAGTTAGTATTCCATTGATTATAATAATGTAATTTATTCATATATAGCTAAACGGGAAGTTTCTTCCATTTACGCCTAATTTTGCTTACATGTACTTTTAATCCGAACGTCGAACTACAATGTACAAGTATGGCCGAAAATTTTCTAAGTTCTGTATATAATTCGTTAAGACATTCTAAGCATGCGATTATATACTTGACACCAGCAACTTGTGTCAATATCATGCGAAAGTTTATTTATTTATTTATTTATTTCCCCATCGCATGATTTTCAACACAAAGTGAGAGTGAGTGAATGAATGAATGAATGAACGGACGGACGGGCGAAGGAGAGAGGGAATGAATGAATGGACGGACGGGCGAGCGCGGGAGGAAGGGAGGGAATGAATGAATGAAGGAACGAAAGAACGAACGAACGAACAAGCGAGCGAGAGAGAGCGAACGAACGAACGGAGCAAGTGAGTGAGTGAGTGAGGGAGGGAGGGAGGGAGAGAGTGAGTGAGTGAGTGTCAGACTGATTTCGTGAGTGTGTGAATGAATTTATCGGCGGATATAAAGTTGACTTCAGTAAGTTCAAACGCGGTTCAACTTTTAATTACTGTACAGCTATTCAAACTAACAAAGATGGTCAAAATATGTTTTGATTGGAATCAGTGTAAATCGTTACATAAACGATCATTATCACTAAATCGTACAGGCAGCCAATAACAGTACCAAGGGAAACAAGTACATTTTTGGCCACGGGCTTAATTTACAGATAGTACAGGAGTTATCGATTTGACACCGTAACGAGTTTTCTGCGAGATGGATATTTTTTCGTATTTCTGCTCAAAACATAAATTGTGGGTACTCGTTAGAACCGCCTCGGCGGGACGGTTCTAACGAGTACTCACAATCTATGTTTTTGAGCAGAAATAAGAAAAATAATGCATACCCCTGTAAACCCCAGTTTTACTATATAAAAGTGGGGTTTAAGGGGGTCAAAATTATATAGGCATGTTTTCGTGATGCTTTTCATATATGTCTTGCACAAATGTCTGTGAATAAAACCACAACACAAATGCAAAAATACAAGTTTCTTTGTCCAAAAATGCACTATTAAAGGGAAGCTACTCAGAAGCAAATGTTGTTTAGACCCCTTATTCGTTTCCGTAAATGTCATTTCCTTGATCTATGATAGAATTTCTTGAAGTTTGTTGCAAATTATGCATAAATGATTATTCTTATCTATGATATCAACGGTTTAAGTACATATGTAGAAATCCGGTGACAAATAAAAAAAAAAAGTTTCCTGTATACTTTATTTTGCCTCTCAGTATATGTCCTGTGGGTACTGTGCTCATTGTAAATTGCTAAAAGATATCTTGTGGATACTCATTGAAATTTTTCCGACACCAAAATATTGTGGATACTCATTGACATTTTTCTGACACCAAAATATTGTGGATACTCATTGACATTTTTCCGACACCAAAATATTGTGGATACTCATTGACATTTTTCCGACACCAAAACATTGTACCTTATGGACACTCACGTAATTGCACCATCTTTTTGAACTTATTGTAATCGTACTTGTCACCAATGTCTTGTGACTACTCATTATAATTCCAAGGTCATATAACGTCATATTTGTGTAAGCATTGTACACGATTTGCGAGTACCAATTTTAACTACTTTGGTCACATGACAGAACTTGCGGGTACTCATTGTAATCGCCTCGGCCATAAAACACGCCTAGTGTGAATTCACTGTAATTGCCTCAGCCACAAAAATGTCTTGTGAGTACTCATTGTAATTGCCTCTGCATAAAACGACTTTAAGGCACTCATTGTGACTGGGTCGCAAAACGTCTTATAGGTATTGTCTATAGCTGCCTCCATCACAAAAATGACTTGTGGGTACTGAATTGTAATTGCCTGGGCACTCGCTGTAATTGCCTTGGCCACAAAGCACACAACAGTGTGTACTTGTAATTGTCTCAGCTACAAAACATATCTTGTTGGTACTAACTGTAAATGGCTCGGTCACAAAACACCATTTGCAGGTACTCATTGTAATTATATTAGCCCTCATTGTAACTGCCTCGGCCATAAAATGACTCGAAGGTACTAAATGTAATTGCCTCAGCCATAAAACATGACATACAGGTACCCAATGTAATTACCTCAGCATGGCCCCGGTGGCTCAGTTGGATGCGCCGTCCGACTGGAGACCAGGAGGTCGCGGGTTCAACCCCCGCCGAGGTCGGCAACATTCTTTCGTGGAGATTGATCATGAAATATTTTCTACGGTCATTCTCTCCCTTCCGCTGATTCAAGAAGGGCAGTTGTCAGTTTCTGGCGAAAGAATGTGCACAATACTGGTTAACCGCTTAGAGGACTAAGCCTGCCCAGTAAACGTGTGGTTAGGTAAACTGACCGCGCTCAACATGACCCCACTGGGTTGACTGGGCCGTAAAACCTCAACACAAACAAATTACCTCAGCCACAAAACATGCCTTGCGGATACTTAATGTAAATACATCAGCCACAAAACATGCCTTGTGGGTATTCAATGTAATTGCCTCAGCCTTATCTGTACTCTTTATAATTGCTTCGGCCATAAAGCACGCCCAGTGAATAAATATTGCAAAATTACCTCGACCACAAAACATTTTTTAAGTTTTATCGCCGTCATTCTGAATTTATGTCCAAAAATAACGATAGTTTATACGGGCATGGCCAACGTTGCACTCATAGGGGTGTGTTCGGTAATGTTGAATACAGTATAACTCGTGTTTAAAGTCAACAAGCTGCCAACAAGAGACTACATGACTTTCGCAGACCTGGACAAGGCGTTTGATCGAGTGCCTCGGAAGGTCATCTCGTGGGCACTGAGAAAATTTGGTGTGGAGTGGATTGTGCTACTGGTCCAGGGGATGTATGCCAATGAGCGGAGCCGTTTCTGTGTTGGTGAGGGGTACAGTGAAGAGTTTGAAGGTCGGTGTTCAGCAAGGATCGGTACTTAGCTCACTGCTCTTCAATATTGTGCTTGAAGCCTTGTCACTCGAGTTTCGCTCTGGGCGCCCCTGGGAAGACCTCTATGCTGATGACCTTGTTATCATCGATGAATTGCTAAAGGAATGTGTTAGGATGCTCTCGACTTGGAAAGAAGCAATGGAGGAGAAAGGGCTGAGAGTAAATGCAGGAAAGACTAAGATCATGATCTGTGGTACAGGTCTGGACCTTCTGCCGTGTTTCCATGTGCAGTCTGTCTCACTGGAGTGGACAGCAACAGCATCTTCTGCAACAGCTGCAAGCATTGGCTGTACAAGAAATGCATTGAGCTCAAGCGCTTGACAGAAGACTCTGATTACAGGTATATATGGTGCCAGGGAAATTTACGCCCCTTTGACGGCAGACCACAGAGGGAAGTCTAAGTCAGATCTGACAAGCTAGAGGTGGTAGCTTCCTTTTGCTGCGTAAGAGACATGCTCTTACCAGCCGGTGGCTTTGAACTTTCAGCCACAACACATGGGAAAACCGCCGGAAGAAGGAGCTGCTACCAGTTCTCTCTTCCCGCCACCACTCTTTCAAGACACGTGGCCGCGTGTACAGCTGTTGTGCGGAGGGCAATGCTCCATGCCAGTGAGACTTGGCCATTGACAAAGCCAAACCTCCAACATCTGCAGCAGAATGACAGGACAATGATCCGACAGGTCTGCAATGTCAAGCCGCAAGACACTGTCACCATTAGGTCCAAGGAGCTACTTGCGCAGCTTGGCATTGGGGACCCGGACCTCATCCTGAAGGAGAGAAGGCTCCGCTGGTATGGACATGTGGAATGCTTCAATAGTGCAGTCAAGTCAGCCTGTGGCATACAGGTTAATGGAGAGCATGAGCATGGGAGGCCCAAGATGACAAGGAAGCAGCTGACAGAGAGGGATCACAGAGTGGAAGCTCTCTGCTATTGACCCTCATGATAGACACACCTGGAGATCTGGTGTGAGATATGCCATGCTTGCAGCAAGACAGCTACCTGGAAGGGGCCCCACTGAATGTGGATGTTGCCCCCTGTATCTGCATGTTAATCGAAAATCAGGGGATGATGATGATGATGAGTCAAGTACCAGATCAGAATACATATCCAGTTTAATCATAAAGGGAGTATTCAGAAGACAACCGATTTTTTTTTTTTTTTTTTTTTTGCTATACTTTATCATATTATAGATATTGATGGAATCACATTAACCCTTGTCATGCTGAATAAATTAAGATGCCACGCCCACTTCTAATTTCCAGCCAATCAGATTACTTGATCCGGGTTTTTGATAGAAATTCACATATTTAATGACAAACAGTGCAGATCCAGATCAGTTGGCTTCTGAAGAAGCCAACTGATCTGGATCTACACTGTTTGCTAAGACAGGGCATATCGTGTTCAGCAAGAGAAGGGTTAATGAAGTGTCATCTGCACAGTGTACTTAACCATGCCAACATGGATAATGGTTAATTTACCTTAAACAAACACTACCAGAATACATTTTCAGTGTGAAATGTTTGTCTAACTGTCACTGTTAGATTTTCTCAGATGCCTTTGCTCTCAGCAGCAGGTGGCTGTGAACTTCCAACCACAACATGAGAAAACCGCCTGGAAGAAGTTCAAAGAGCTGCCACCAGTCCTTTCTTCATGTCATCTCTCTTTCAAGACCGTGGCTGTGTATACAGCTCTTGTGTGCGGAGTGCAATGCTCCATGCCAGTGAGACTTGGCAATTGACAAAGCCAAAACTCCAGCGTCTGCAGCAGAATGACAGGGCAATGATCAGACAGATCTGCAATGTCAGGCCCCAAGACATTGTCACCACCAGGTCCAATGAGCTACTTGTGTGGCTTTGCATTGAGGATCTGCACCTCATTCTGAAGAAGAGAAGACTCTGATGGTATGGACATGTGGAATGCTCCAATGGTGCAGTCAAGAAAACCTTTGACATACAGGTTGATGGAAAGTGTGGGCTAGGTCCAATGAGCTACTTGAGCAGCTTGGGATTGAGGATCTGAACCTCATTCTGGGACTCCGCTGGTATGGACATGTGGAACGCTCCAATGGTGCAATCAAGACAGCTTTTCACATTCAGATTGAGGGAAAGCATGGGCCTTGGAGGCCCAAGATGACATGGAAGTAGCTAACAGAGAGGGATTGCAGAGAGTGAAAGCTCTCAGCTATCAACCCTCACGATAGACATACCTGGAGATCTGGTGTGAGATCTGCCATGTGTGCAGCAAGCCAGCTATTTGGAAGGGGACCCACTGATGTGGATGTTGCCCCTGTACCTGCACGTTAATCAAAAATCTGATTACGATAAGAGGGTCCTGCAAAAAGTTCTGTCACTAATAGGCTTCCTTAGTTTTATCCCAGGTATATTTTAAAATGCTTCACTGCACTTGAATGGTGTGTTGAATAGCTAACGATACCCGTTTATTTCATGCAAATTGCTTTGCAACTGACCGAGTTATTTCAAATTGAAATAGATGCAGTCATATACACTGACCAATTTACTTGTTACATTGGAACATGGACCAGGCAAAGGATGGTCAGGAGTCCACCTTTTACATGACAAAGCCTCCTCTCATAAGTGTGAGGCTGATGTCTTTTTTGGCTTCTGAAAAGGTGAAAGTTTTAAACCATCCACCTTTTTCACCTGACCTGAGTCCCTGTGACTTCTTTTTATTTCCAAGGCTTAAGAAAATGCTTTCTGGAAATAAGTATACATCTAGAAGTTCTCTTGGCAGTACTATTTCTCAGTGTCTCCAACAGATACCAAAAGAAGACTATTTATCTGCTTTTCGCGACTGGGTAAAAAGGTTACAAAAATGTGTTTCAGTAAAGGGGGAATACTTTGAAGGTTTGTAATAAAAATATGTTTGATAAAACATAGCACTGAAGTAATCCAAACCCAGTGACAAAACGTTTTGCAGGAGCCTCATATGATGATGATGATGTGTTTGCTTTTGTTGGCTGTCAGCCAGTTCTGCAGAGGAGTCATTTCCCATTAGCACCTGTAAGGCATGTTTTGGGGGCAAGCAAGTAACCAAAAGATACACTGTAGGGTTAAATTAATACCTTCTGATAATGCTTTTTTTTCAACCAAAAAAGTACTGAGATTTTCTTATTTCTCCACAAAAATTTATGTTGTGGGTACTCATTAGAAGCGCCTTACCAAGTATAAATGGATAAATAAGTAAATTATTATGTGGATACCCCCTTTTATCTGAAGGTATGGTTAACAAAATTGATACAAAACTATCAACTCATTTATCACCTTATCTGAAGCTTGGTTTAATCTTTAGAATCCTGGGCCCAGTTGTTCAAAGCGTTGTTAGCTTAACGAGCTCGTTAAGGGTCATTTCGTTAACTGTTTTAGCGGATTCAATATACAATATTCTGATATTTTTTGCTGCAAAAATGTGAGTAGCTTTTGCAGTGCAAAAGCTACTCACATTTTTTCAGCAAAAAATTTCAGCATATCCGCGTATCACTCGATGTAAATTGTAACAAATCGTTAACTAATGATTGCGTTAGCTTTCAACAACTGGGCCTTGGGGTAAATCACCAATATAGCTCCAGACAAGGCACATTTTTCAATCAAACAGTAGTGATTTTTTTTCTTATTTCTCCACAAATACATATGTTGTGGGTACTCATTAGAAGCACCTTACTGAGGCACTTCCTATGAGTATCCACAACACACTTTTTCATGGAGAAATGAGAAAAATATTTTGTGGATACCCCCTCATATCTGGAGCTATGACCAAATAATAAATTAATATTGTTCTGAGAAAATGGGATATGGCATAACGTGAGAAGACAATCTGCATGGAATGTCAACCCCAACTCAGGAAAAAAAAAGGATGCTCAAGAAGACAACACAGCTCGCCGGAAAGGGGGCAATTGGATATGAAAACAGTCTTATATTAAAGATGAAATGCAACATAAAACTTAAACATAACTGTAAATGACAGAGTATGACCTGACTTTGCTGTCAGAAGAATGTCAAACTGAGGGATGGAGTGTGGACGAAATATGAAAGCTATATCTTACATGCTGAATTCCTTAGGTTGGTGTGGACAAAATATGAAAGCTATATCTACATACTTCAGCAGTCATGTACAGTTTTCAAAACTTAAACACAGCTGTAAATGACAAAGTATGACCTGACCTTGACCTAAGCAGGTCAAACTGAGGAAAGGGTGTGTGCTGTTGAAAGATCTTACCCTAAGGTAGGTGTGAGCCAAGTACTAAAGCTGTAGCATGAATACGGTACTTCAGCAGTTACGATCACTTTTCAAAACTTAAATGCAGAACTGGAATATGGGTTTAAATGACAAAGTATGACCTGACCTTGACCTAGGCAGAAGGTCAAATTGAGGAAGGGGTGTGTGCAATTGAAAGGTCTTACCCTAAGCCTAAGGTTGGTAGGCTAAATATTAAAGCAGCATCTTGAATACTTCAGCAGTCATGAACACTTTTCAAAACTTAAACATAGAATTCCAACATGGGTTTAAATGACAAAGTATGACCTGACCTTGACCTAGACAGAAAGCAAACTAAGGAATGTGCACGTTATTGAAAGGTCTTGCCAAATATTAAAGTGGTATCTTGAATACTTCATAGTTACAGTGTAAACTTTTCAAAATTTAAAAGCAAAACTTAAACATGGGTGTAAATGACAAAGTAAGAACCGACCTTGACCTACATAAAGAGTCTAACTTGGGGCTTGGGGGAGGAGGGGGGTGGGGGGGTATGCTATTGAAATATCTTACCCTAAGGTAGGTGTAGGCCAAATATAAAGGCAGTATCTTAAATAATTAAAAAAAATATGCACACCTTTGAAAACTTAAATATTGTGCTAACACCAGGGCTGTGGAATTACTATGCCCAATTCATCCAGCTTGTCCCATTTCCCTGAGGACAAGTAAGAAGTTTCAATTTGTCCTGGGACAAGGACTTCGTAGCTCTACCTGGACTTCATAGCTCTAGCTATGAAGAGTATCCATATTATAATACATATTTGCTTCTTACTTCTCGAAGAAAACATATGTTGTGGGTATTCATCAGTAGCACCTAGGTGAGGCGCTACTAATGAGTACCCACAACATATGTTTTCTTTGAGAAATAAGAAAAAATGCCAGTTTTTGGGCAAGTAAATTTTGGTTGGACAAGTGGATTTTGACCACTTACTTGTCCGTGGACAAGTAATAAAATTTGATATTTCCACAACCCTGGCTAACACCAATGCCGACGTGAACAGATGCCGACACCGACGACTAGGTGACAATATAAGCTCTCCAGGGACATAGTCCCAGCATGCCTATAAGAAAATACTTCAAAACGTCATCTGCTGATGTTTAATCCTTTCAGCTCTGGGGACCAAAATAGACACTTTGGCAAACATGGTAGAAGCAGATTAGACAGCTCATAATGGATCATATCATCAGGATCTACACTGACTGCCATCTACTTTGATTTTTAACTGAATCTCCTCTTTGCAACAATGAACATGTCCGAATTCAAAGATGGAAGACTCCAAATGATTAATTTAGGAGTGAAGGCAGAAGTTCAGACAATAAGAAGATCTTAGCTTAACAGACTCTGTAGTCAACCATGCAGACTGCAAAGTTTGCAGGTTGATCTAGGTCTGTAAAATTTACAAAGCCATTGCCCAGCTGCCTGGGACTGAGCTGGACAAATAACAAGAGGCCCACGGGCAACGGCTTGCTCACCTGAGAGACATAGCCACTGCAGATATGCAGATGTTATGCAACATTTTTCCAATCTTATTATCTCAACTAATGAAAAGATCATCATTTGAGCAGTTCTTAGTAATGAAGAAGAATATATTATGGGCCTGACTGTCAATGGACCGTGATCATTTGAATAAACTATCAATCACATTTCAACAGTAGGATCAAGTGAAATATGGTGGAAATTGGCTAAGTGGTTTCCGAAGAATCATGATTTTATACATGTAAACAGCACAGTGGCAGGGAAATATAATAAGCACAAACAAGATGACAACCATCTCAGATTTCCAACCAGACTGATTTTAGTTACTGTTGATCTACAAATCACTTTGATATTTCCAATATAAAAGTATATGGCCCATACAAATGCATTAGTCCGGCAGATCCGTAGCTGGACCTGGATTTGAATAGCATAGAAAATGTTTTGATGTTTTTTGAATGTTGAGACCATGAGCATTCAAAATCTGACTGATGACACCTTGTCATCATTGGGCATTTCGAGAAATTTAAGATGGCGTCCAAGATGGCTTCCTAAATAGTAAATATCTATACAATCTGCCATTTTCTTGAATTTGCCTCACTTAGATAGCTAGAAACAAAGTAAAAAGAAAGAATGTATAACACCGAACATTTACTGTAATTCCAACATAAGGGTTACCTAAGGTATGGTGGTACAAGATGGCTGCCACCTTCATAAAATACCTCAAAATATTTCAGTCCAAATACTATTATGTTTTGCAAAGCTGAAAACAGATTAAATGTGAATTCGTATAAGCAGTATTTGAGAGAAGAGGTCTTGCAAGGATTTGTAGGCATTTATAATTAAGATGGAATACAAGATGGATGCCAGGATGGCCAAAACATAATGTATGCAACATACTTATTGCTGCTGTTGCTTCTTTAAACACTGAAACACTGAATGTTCGTTAAATACATAATGAAATTTTGGCATGTATTTCAAGTAAATAACTTCACTCTAGTATAGAATAAATAAATAAATAAATAAACAATGACACATCGCAGTATCATTGTAATATTATTAATATTATCCTTGTCACAATGTCTTTGAAAAGATGGTATGATTTTTGCCATCATTTAAATCGCTTTTTTCTTCTATTTCAGATAGAAAATACTGAATACATGAAATGGAAGTGTGTTACTTTTCAAAGATAAATAAGTGCAGGTGTTCTCAATCAAGTGACTATGCTACAGCTGGTCCCCAAAGAATACAGACTATTATAAACTGTAGCAAGAAGTACGATGACAATTTACGTCAAGACCTACAGGAATGCCTTGATAATGATAGTGAATACTCCATTCGTACACACAGGACATGTGTTTCAATATACACTTCAAAGCAACAGGTTGATAGGTTTCTTAAATGGAAAGGCACTGAAACCACTGGTCTTTCTGTTTGACCAAGAAAGAGGCCGCGATCAAGTATGCCAGATTTTGATTTTCAAAAGCATTGTTTATTTTGTGGGGAAGCATGTAATGTAAACAAGGATCCCAAACATCCAGCGCGCTGACGTAGGGCGTATTTGTGTAGGACTGTTGGTAATGAACATGCGGATTTTAAGCAAGAGATTCTTAAAGTGTGCCAAACTCGTGGTGATAAGTGGGCTGAAGAAATACGTGTTCGGGTGCATGGAGCTGTAATGACTTGCATGCTGCCGATGCAAGGTACCATGATGACTGCAAGTTAAACTTCATGTCTCCTCAAAAGGTCCGACAGGCAGCTACTAGTGCTACAACATCAGCTGAAAACATTCATACTGACTTATCATTGGAACAAGTAATTAGCGTAATGTTAGCAAATCAGGGCTGTGTGTGGAACTCAATAGATTTGTTCCAAACTTATAAAGCAACAGGAGGTGATAGGCTCACACGCCGACAACTTATTCAGTCTCTGACTACTCATTTCGGTGAAGACTTACTTGTACTGTCTGCAAGTGGTGTTGCTCACAAATGAGCAGTCAGCCCACTTATCACCACGACTTTGGCGGACTTAAAGAATCTCTTGCTTAAAAACCGTATGTTCATCACCAACAGTTCTGCACAAATACGCCCTGTGTCAGCGCGCTGGGTTTGGGATCCTTGCTTACATTACATGCTTCCCCACAAAATAAACAATGCTTTTGAAAATCAAAATCTGCATACTTGATCGCTGCCTCTTTCTTGGTTAAACAGAAAGACCAGTGGTTTTCGCTGCCTTTCCATTTAAGAAACCTTTCAACCTCTTGCTTTGAAGTGTATATTGAAACACATGTCCTGTGTGTACGAATGGAGTATTCACTATCATTATCAAGGCATTCCTGTAGGTCTTGATGTAAATTGTCATCGTACTTCTTGCTACAGTTTATAATAGTCTGTATTCTTTGGGGACCGGCTGTAGCATAGTCACTTGAATCAGGACACCTGCACTTATTTATCTTTGAAAAGTAACACTCTTCCATTTTATTCATTCAGTATTTTCTATCTGAAATGGAAGAAAAAAGTGATTTAAATGACGGACAAAATCATGCCATCTCTTCAAAGACATTGTGACAAGGATAATATTAATAATATTACAATGATAAGGCGATGTGTCATTGTTTATTTATTTATTTATTTATTCTATACCAGAGTGTAGTTATTTACTTGAAATACATGCCCAAAATTTCATCATGTATTTAACGAACATTCAGTGTTTCAGTGTTTAAAGAAGCAACAGCAGCAATAAGTATGTTGCATACATTATGTTTTGGCCATCCTGGCATCCATCTTGTATTCCATCTTAAATATAAATGCCTACAAATCCTTGCAAGACCTCTTCTCCCAAATACTGCTCATACAAATTCACACTGAATCTGTTTTCAGCTTTGCAAAACATAATAGTATTTGGATTGAAATATTTTGAGGTGTTTTATGAAGGTGGCAGCCATCTTGGACCACCATACCTTAGGTAACCCTGATGTTGGAATTACAGTAAATGTTAGGTGTTATACATTCTTTCTTTTTACTTTGTTTCTAGCTATCTAAGTAAGGCAAATTCAAGAAAATGGCAGATTGTATAGATATTTACTATTTAGGAAGCCATCTTGGATGCCATCTTGAATTTCTCGAAATGCCCAAGGATGACAAGGTGTCATCAGTGAGATTTTGAATGCTCATGGTCTCAACATTAAAAAAACATCAAAACATTTTCTATGCTATTCAAATCCAGGTTCACATAAAATATGCTTCTATTCTGCCGGACTACATGGGGAAGCAAATTTGACCTTGGAGGTAAAAAGGTAAAATGTCAACATAGAACCATCATTTTAGCAATTTTGGTAGATCTCCTGGCCCCCATAATTTGTGCAAAGATTAAGGCCTAGGGCTTATTTCGTTCTGGAGAAGAAGGTTTTTAAAGGTTTTTACCATATATGGGCATGGCAGCCATTTTGATCAATGGACCATACCCATTTTAGCAATCTTTCATTCTCCTGCCCAAGGATTTGAGCAACACTAGCCCAGAGGCTTCAGAGGAGAAATCTTTGAAATTATCAACATTTTTTCCATACAAATGTATGGGGCCCATACAAATGCATACAGAAGCAAACTTGACTACCCTGTAAAAAGGTCAAATGTCAATGTATGACCATTACTTTAGCAACTTTGGTAGACCTCCTGTCCCCAATGATTTATGCAAAGATTCAGCCATAAGGTGTCCTTGGTTCAGGAAAAGAAGATTTTTAAAGGTTTTTACCATATATGGGCATGGCGGCCATCTTGGTCAATGGACAGCAACCATTTTAGCATTCTTTCATTTCCCTGCCCCAGGGAGGCTCCAAATGAAATTTGAGCAACATTAGCCCAGAGGCTCCAGAGGAGAAGTCATTTGAAATTCTCAACATTTTTCCCATACAAATGCATAAGGAAGCAAACTTGACCTCATCGTTTGTTTGTGTTGAGGTTTTATGGCCCAGTCAACCCAATGGGGTCATGTCGAGCGCGGTCAGTTTACCTAACCACACGTTTACTGGGCAGGCTTAGTCCTCTAAGCAGTTAACCAGTATTGTGCACATTCTTTCGCCAGAAACTGACAACTGCCCTTCTTGAATCAGCGGAAGGGAGAGAATGACCGTAGAAAATATTTCATGATCAATCTCCATGAAAGAATGTTGCCGACCTCGGCGGGGGTTGAACCCGCGACCTCCTGGTCTCCAGTCGGACGGCGCATCCAACTGAGCCACCGAGGCCGGCTGACCTCATCGTAAAAAGGTCAAATGTAAATGTACGACCATTATTTTAGCAACTTTGGTAGACCTCCCGTTCCCAATGATATATGCAAAGATTCAGCCACAAGGCATCCTCGGTTTTGGAGAAGAAGATTTTTAAAGGTTTTTTCCAATACAAATGCATAGGGAAGTAAACTTGACTTTGCCGTAAAAAGGTCAAATGTTACTGTACGACCATTATTTTAGCAAGTTTGGTAGACCTACCCCCCACCTCATCTCCGATGATTTATGCAAAGATTCAGCCCCAAGGAATTCTCGGTTCTGGAGAAGAAGATTTTTAAAGGTTTTTACCATATATGGGGATGGCTGCCATCTTGGTCAACTGACCGCGACCATTTTAGCAATCTTTCGTTCCCCCAACCTAAGGAGGCTCCATATGAAATTTGAGCAAAATTGGCTCAGGGGCTTCAGAGGAGAAGTCGTTTGAAAATGTTAACGGACGGACGGACCCACAGACGGACGGACGAAAAGTGATCACTAAAGCTCATCTTGAGCATAGCTCAGGTGAGCTAAAAATTGATCATAGCTCCAGATAAGAGAGGGAATCCTCGAAAATTTTATTATTTCTCCGCAAAACATATATTGTGGGTACTCATTAGAAGTGCAACAACTAGACGCTTGTAATGAGTACTCACAACATATATATTCATTGATTGTGTTGGGGTTTAATGACACATCAACCCTTGTGGGTCATTTTGTGTCGTCTCCCAGAGAAAGGGAGAAAAGAGATAGAAGAGATAGTAGAGGAGATGAAAGAGAGGGAGAGTGAAGAAAGAGGAACAGGAATGAAAGGGAAGAAACAGAAGAAATAAATACATTCCCCTCTCCCTTACCTGTTACAAGGATAACAAGCCTTGCCCAACTGTATGCCAATATCAGTTGGACTCCCCGGTGACGCAAGATACACAACACCTTCGCCACACCCGACCACCCCTAACATATATATTCATGGAGTATTAGAAAAACATCAGTACTTTTCGTTTGAAAAACAAGAAAAATGCCTAATGGCATTATGGACAGGACCCCTGCAAGCCTGCCTGGACATCATTATTTTAAAGGACAGATTTAAAAAAAAAAAAAACCCCGTCAAAAAAGCACTTTATCTAGAAGTTTGCTTTTCCAGAAATTTGTATAGAGTATAAAGTGAAACCGATATGGAAGCTTTTATTATTCAATCGTAAGTGGATGAACATATACATGTTGTATACCTGACACACTTCATTTGAGCTGCAATATGAGAAAGCTTACTATGGTAAATGTCCTAAAATTTCGAAAACCAAAGTGACTGACAAAATGATATCTGCAAACAGTGCAGACCCAGATCAGACTCTGATCAGGGTCTACACTGTTTGCCATTCCACTATTTTAGGAAACATATGCATAATAAACACAATTTATTGTGACTGACAAATTGACATCTGCAAACAGTGCAGACCTAGATCAGACTGCTCCTGAAGGATCAGGGTCTACACTGTTTGCCATTTCACTATTTCAGGAAACATATGCTTAATAAACACAATTCATCCCCAAATACATAGAAATAAAGTGTTTGAAATTTTAGGACATTTACTGTACTAAGGTGTGCCCCCAACGGAGAATTAAATCAGCCTGGGTACCAGTCAGATAAAAGTCTTTATTTTCCGCACGAAGAAATTTGCATCCTTGGCTATCCAAAATGTGCTCAGTGAAAATTCTGATCAGACTGTCTGAAAGCACAGGCTGATCCAATTCTCTGCTGGGCACAAAATTAATGTCCGACGACATGCTTTGTGACGTGGTTCATTGGTAAATAAAACTTTATAAAACAAGAGGCCCACGGGCCATGGGTCGCTCACCTGAGTGACATAGCCACTGCAGATATGCAGATGTTATGCAACATTTTTCCATTTATTATGCAACATTTTTCCTGTCATCGCAACTAATGAAAAGATTATCATTTAAGCAGTTCTTAATTTTGAAGAAGAATATATATGGCATGCCAGTCAATGGAGCGTGATCATTTGAACAAACTCTAAATGGCCGCCAGCTTGGATTTACGATTGGCATGATTTTAGCTATTTTTGATCTGGGAGTCACCCCAATGTTTCCTATCAAGTTTCAAGTCAAATGGCCTTTTGGTTCAGGAGAAGAAGCGAACAATTTTTCAAGATGGCTGCCATGGCAGCCATCTTGGATATCCAACTGGCACGATTTTAGCTATTTTTGCTCTACAAGTCACCTCAATGTCTCCAACCAAGTTTGGAGTCAATTGGCCTTTCGGTGCAGGAGAAGAAGCTAAATATAGATCGGCATGATTTTAGCTATTTTTGACCTACGTCACCCAAATGCTTCCTACCAAGTTTCCAGTCAACTGGCCTTTCTGTTCCGGAGAGGAAGCGAAAATTAGATTTTCAAGATGGCTGCCATGGCGCCCATCCTGGATTTCCGATCAGCACGATTTTAGCTATTTTTGATCTACAAGTCACCCCGATGCTTCCTAGCAAGTTTAGAGTCAACTGGCCTTTCGGTTCAGGAGAAGAAGCGAAAAATAGATTTTCAAGAAGCAGCCATCTTGGATTTCCGTTAGGCACGATTTTAGCTATTTTTGATCTATAAGTCACCCCAATGCTTCCTACCAAGTTTGGAGTCAATTGGCTTTTGGGTTTAGGAGTAGAAGCGAAAAATAGATTTTCAAGATGGCTGCCATAGTGGCCATCTTGGATTTCTGATCGGCACGATTTTAGCTATTTTTGATCTACAAGTCACCCTGATGCTTCCTAGCAAGTTTGGAGTCAATTGGCCTTTCGGTTCAGGAGAAGAAGCGAAAAATAGATTTTCAAGATGGCGGCCATCTTGGATTTCCTATCGGCACAATTTTAGCTATTTTTGATCTACAAGTCACCCTGATGCTTCCTAGCAAGTTTGGAGTAAATTGGCCTTTCGGTTCTGGAGAAGATGTGAAAAATAGGTTTTCAAGTTGGCGGCCATGGCAGACAGCTTGGATTTCCGATCAAAACTATTTTAGCTATTTTTGATCTACAAGTCACCCTGATGCTTCCTAGCAAGTTTGGAGTCAATTGGCTTTTCGGTTCAGGAGAAGAAGCGAAAAATAGATTTTCAAGATGGCAGCCATGGCGGCCACCTTGGATTTCTGATCGGAACAATTTTAGCTACACAAGTCACCCCGATGCTTCCTACCAAATATCAAGTCAATTGGCCCAGGGGTGTACGAGGAGTAGGCTTTTAAAGCAATTGTTGACGCCGCACGACAGACGACGGACATTGACTGACCACAATAGCTCACCATGAGCACTTCGTGCTCAGGTGAGCTAATAAATATGGAGAAGGCATCAAGGCCATGATATTCTTGTTATCTTGACTTTCTTCTTCTCTTTTTCCTTTGGCACCTGAAAAAGTGAAGTTAAGTGTTACACTTATACCACATAGCAGTCAAAGCTAGAAATGTAAATTTCCAGACAAAATTTGTGTATCATTTTCTATCAATCATAAAAAATAGGGCTTGAAACTAGTGCAGTCTTTTAGTTAATAATATACAGGTTTGCAATTAAAAACCAAGGTTTGCAGTTTGTAGATAGAACATACACATTGTACATGTATAATTCTGATTATTTTTACCACAAACCTGTGCAAGTCATCCCATCAACTTCATTTCTATCAACAAGAATTTTAATATTCCCTATTTACCATAAGTATTCAAACAGACAGACAGACCTGAGCAGTGTAGATCTAGATGAGATGTCACAGAATGCATCATCTCATCAGGGTCTACACTGTTTGCCACTCATCCAGCAATTTTTAGACACAACATCACATAGTAAATTGTACATTGTTGTACTTGTTCAAATTTTAGAACAAGTATGGTAAGGAGTTGAGGTGTCCAAATACTTCGAGTAAATACAGTACACAATTTTTGTAAAGAAATATTTAATAGTTATATGATAATGGCAAATGAAACAAAAGGATTAATAAATTTTAACAGGTATACTGATTGATGTATGGTAATCTAGTATATTATGAGCCCAAATAAAAGCACCACAAGCATAATACTCTGCCATAGCAATTATTTGTTTATGTATTAAAGTTATCATTGCGAAAATGTTTGGAAAGAAAATGACGGAGGGGCAGATAACAATTCTAAACCAGATCTTGATAATACCAATGCATATAGCAAATTTGGTTAAAAGGTCTTGTTATTTACTCAAGTTATCATCCAGAAATGAAAATATGGGCGTGTCTCGGGCAGATAACTCCATAAAAATTTGATGAAATTTGCCCATTAGCAATTCCAAATCAGATCTCCTTAATGTCAATATATAGCAAGTTTGGTTAAAATCCCTTGTTATTTACTAAAGTTATCATCCGGAAATGAAAATATGGGACGTGTCTCAAGCAGATAACTCCGTAAAAATTTGATGAAATTTGCCCATTAGCAATCCCAAACCAGATCTTAATGTCAATGCATATAGCAAGTTTGGTGAAAATCCCTTGTTATTTACTCAAGTTATCGTCCGGAAATGAAAATATGGGCATGTCTTGGGCAGTTAACTCCATAAAAATTTGACGAAATTTGCCCATTAGCAATCCCAAACTAGATCTCCTTAATGTTAATGCATATAGCAAGTTTGGTGAAAATCCCTTGTTATTTACTCAAGTTATAGTGCAGAAACGAAAATATGGGCGTGTCTCGGAAGATCTCCGTAAAAATTTGACGAAATTTGCCCATTAGCATTCCCAAACCAGATCTCCACAATACCAATGCACATACCAAGTTTGGTGAAAATCCATTGATGTTTACTCAAGTTATCATCCGGAAATGAAAAACAGACGGACAGACTTACAAAAAATATGACGGACGGACACAGGGACGACCAACGTAAAACCATAATACCCCGCCACTATTGTGTGACGGGGTATAAAAAGTGAAATGCATGCATCTAATTCAGAGAGGTGCTTTTGAACCATTTGCATTTTTGACTCACTTACACAGGGGTCAGTCTCAAACAGCACAAGACTCGATACTCCGTGTACTCCCTTACACGAAGTGGCATAATTTCACAAAATAGTAAGATTCACTACTCCCCAATCACAAATACAGCCAGGGACATTTTGGTGTTTTTTTTTTTGTTTTTTTTTTCAGACATTAGGCTTACATTTCATGTGAATTGTTTGCCCAGCAGATGATTGACATAAAATATCATTTTATTTTCTCAGAAAGATAATTGAAAAAAAAAAAAAAATAGACTGTTGTCTGCTACAATTTTGCTGAGCCCTTTATCTCTTAAACTGCCAATCACAACAATTGTTGTCTGCTTTGTCATCTGCTTGTGATTTTAAGTCATTTTTGCAAACAGTGTGGATCCTGATTAGGAGCAGTCTGATCAGGGACCACACTGTTTGCCTGTATGCAAAAATAGGTTTGAAACGTTTCCAAGAATATTCAGCAGACAACATTACCAGACGGCATTTTCAGATGCAGGTTTTCTTGACATTTCAAAGGTTAAGAGACAATTATACAAATAATTCTGCATATGACCTTTTTCTTTTTATACTAAAGTACATGCAACTAAAGAAATAAATATATTCCTTCAGTCAAATCAATGTAATTTAATTCACTGACAATTATTGCAGTTTTAGCTTAGTTATCAAGTGATGAGGAGACTGATGAATTACAAGACGAAGATGATCTGGTGTTTTACATTCCTTTCAATAACTGATGAGTTACATCCCTTTCAACATTATTTAAGTCATATTGATACAACATAAGAGTGATAATGAAAGACTCTATGTAATGAGGTGCTATAGAGTCATGAGCAGAATTCCGATTCCGACCAGATTCAAATCCGGGATGCTGTAATCCAAAACCAGTGAAGCTAACCACTCCTCCACCTGGATGCTTCTGAATTACAAGAGACAATTTATGTCTATCTTTTAATTTGTGAATTCTTACCTGTTCTGAAGTATCCACTTTTATTGGGGAATCAGCATCTTTTTTAACTTCCTGTGTAGACTGTGATTTTTCTCTGGACTGGTCCTTTGATACAACCTCTGATTTCTCATTTTTCTGAGCCTCACCAGATCTCTCCATCTGTTTATTTATCAACCTAATTGTATTAGATTTCAAATTTGGCTCTGAAGTTCCATTGTCATTCTTCTTTAATTTCACTTTCTTTTCTGGAGTATCTGAATTAGATTCAACTGATGCTTTGTTTCTTGATAATGATAATTTATCAAGTGATGATGAGATGTTTGGGGAACTGGATGAGCTAATTTTTATTGTTTTCTTTTCAAAATTAACGCATGATGGTGGTGGCTTTAACCTGTCTCCTGTCGCCTTGAGATGGTCGAATGATGTGACAAGACCTCCACTAGACTGCCTGCATCAAAAATAACACAGAACATGTGAACATAGTTTCAGAAAATTCAGATACAGTTGACTCTAGTTATCTCGAATTCCAAGGGACTCTCTGTAATACTTCGAGATATCCGTACCCCGACATACCAGATTTGCAGAATTGAGGAAAAAAATAACTCGAACAACCACGTTTAACAGATATATGTGTAACTAGACTGTTGAAGTTAGAGATATATTGAAAATATTGTGGAAAAAAGGAGAAATTGCTCTTTAGGAGTGATTTCTCCTCTTTTCCACAATATTTTTTTACCTGTTGTTAGATTTTCATGTTTAGGCAGGGACTTAGCTATTTAAGGTTTAAATCATAAGCAAACACTGAAGGTCCAGACCAGCATGAATTACTTTACCTTGTGAAATGGGGGAAAAGGCTAAATTAGCAAGTACATGTATGTAAGTAAGTAAGTAACAACTTTATTTTTTGAGGGTTACAACATTTAGCATCTACACAAATACATGTAATAGCTAATCTTCCATGAGGCTCTCACAAACCAGGCTGCACAGAGTATCAACTGAGCCACAGATAAGAGGGATAGTCGCCACATATTTATTAATTTCTCCATTTGAACAGATCATATTTTCCTTAAGTATTGGGACACCTTATCTACTTTCCATACATGTACTTTTCCTAAAATTTAAAATAATTTAAAATTCTACTACCTTTTGATATTCTAAATTCTTGCTGTATGTATGGCAAACAGTGCAGATCCTGATCAGAGGCCATATTCTATGGCATTTGATTTGGGTTTATACTATTTGCAAAGGCCAATCTGTCCCAATGCTTTGGGTTATTACAGTACCATATGATTAGAAGCAAGAAATGCTGTGTTTTGTTGCATATACTACCACTTATTATGTTCCAAATCTGTATATGTTAACTCTTTTCATGCTGGGTAATTTTCAATAATATATATAACAAATGAAAACAACATTTTATCAAGACTATTCATGAATAACAACGTAACATGCAACACTGTTTTACACCTCACAGACCATAGTTGAACAATATTCCAGTCTTGTCCAAGTTGACTAATACATTTATTGAGGTTAGGGCCTTGAGGCCCTGGTTCCCCTTTGGCTGTTCCCCTATGTTGAAATCTGCACCTCTAAAGGCACAGGCAAGGTCAGTGATGGATGCAAGATAAAACATAACTCTAGATAATCAAAGCACTGACAGTACTGGTTGGTCGATTGTCTCTGAGTGTAGGCTGAGAAAATGGCTTAAAACGGGGACTTAAGATTGTTTCATTTAACCCTAAACAGTGCTCCAGCTAGGCTTTTAGGGCAGAGAAGTGCCAGGTAGGGTACTTTTTGCGTGGTCATACAAGAATGAGGGCAGCATCTGATCTGGGTCTCTACTGTTTGCCAATGTCCAAAATGTCCCAGTCCAGGTTTTACAGATAACCTTCTATTAACAACACTCTGACATCACAGCAATAAGTATAACGTGGCTATAAATAAGAGTTACCCAGATTTTTGTCTTTTGCGTGGTTTAATTACACTGGTCAATGACAATCACATGGACAACTACCTTAAGGAAATTTTGGAGTTTCTATACTATGGCTTGATTGTAAACAATCAACACAAAAATAGTATCCAGGGGCAAGTTGTTCAAAACTAACAATGTCATTTGTTAACATATTGTAGAACTCTGATCATTTAATATGGCATAAACACTAATATTTTTGCTGTAAAAATGTGAGTAGCTTTTGCATTTGCAAAAGCTACTCACATTTTTTCAGCAAAACTACCTGTGAATTAGATATTGTATTTACTAATGGTTAATTTTAACTGCACAATACATTAACCTATAGATAATGTGCTAGTCTCCTCTGTATTTCACTCCCTCCATAGGAAAAACGACCTTTCAGTCATCTATTAAAGTCTTAATCCAGAAGGTCCCTTGGGCAGTTACCTGTGTGACATACCTCTTCCCGCTTGATAGCCATGTGTCAGTTTCTTTTCTGTGGACAAAGAAAATCAACAAGGATTTTTAGCCAGTGAAAGAAATTGGGATTATTTCATTTCTCCACGGTTAAATTTTTGTATCCTTGCTTTTCTTTTGTTCCTTTATCACTCCTATCACTATCCATGTTATTTAATAGAAAATTTTGATTTTCAAATTCTTGCATTTATTGACTGTCTTTCGGTGTCCTGCTTTTTCGCGACTCTCGCTATATTCGACACAACGCTCGTGTGCTGTCGGTTCGGAAGTCGTGTTTTGTATCCAAAATATTAACTTGTTCTTTTCATTCCAGGTTATCTTGCGATGTGATATGCTATAACTGGGCTATTATTGGATATCTTGTAGAGAACTACGAATTGCTGAAGATTCCTATGGTGAGAAGCTGATTAGTAAAGAATTTGTCAACCCTTGTGGGTTATACGACAATTCTTTACTGATGGGACACCAACCCACATGGCATCTTTTGGTACTTAGTATCCAATAAAGTCTAATTCCACCAGTCACCAGTCAAACAGTCACTGGTCAACCGGTCACCAGTCAACCAGGCACTAGTCAATAGTTCACTAGTCAATTATTCACTGGATATTTTTAATTACTGGACATCTTCTCACCGGGCAAATAGTCACGAGTACTAGTGTCCGGTCATTATATCGCTTTACTAGTGATTTTCACCGGGCAGGAGTTACGAACACTAGTGTCTGGTCATTATATCGCTTTACTAGTGATTTTCACCGGGCAGGAGTTACGAACACTAGTGTCTGGTCATTTTGTCGGGTTACTAGTGATCGAGTAGTAGTCACTGGTCCCGGAACATCTATCGCTGCTCACAGAACATCATAGACAAGTCAAATCTTTGGTTACAGGTTATAGAATGACGTCGACGGGTTCAAATACCTAGTAACCACTTATGTTGGATTTCTAGTGACCCTTTCACCTGGCAGTAGTTACGTAAACTAGGGTCTGGTCATTATGACTGGTTACTAGTGACCAAGTAATAGTCACTTGTCCCCCGAACAACAGATTACTGCTCATAGAGCATCATACATAAGTCAAATCTTTGGTTGCAGGTTATAGAATGATAGTGATGGGTTCGAATACCTAGTAATCACTTATATCATAGAATTATAGAATTCTGTCCAGTCATACCCGAATTAGACTTAGAATCATATATATATATATATATATATATATATATATATATATATATATATATATATATATATATATATATATATATATATATATATATATATATGTCTATGGTAAATGAATCAGAATTATCGACAATGAGTAAACTCTGAATTCATTGGCCAATTATAGGAGTTGAGTTTTATCAATAATTTAAAATAATTTATGTTTCTATCTTTCATTCGTTGGAAAGAGATTAACTTTTAAAGGTTCTCACCTTGTTCGTCTCCAAAGGCAAAGGTGAATCCCATAGATTTATCGTTAATTTATGATGAAGGAAAAAGATACATGGAATTTAATTATTTCCTCTTCTTCCTCACTTTTTACATGCTTGCGATATGTATCAGTATGCAGTCTAGGAAATTAATATAAGATCTTATCTGCTTTCCCTTTATATTACGTACCTAAAGGTATCATAAACCTAAATGAATTAGATAACTGATCCTTTAGTAATCAGGAATTAAATTATTAGAATTAGATATTCTAATAAATTTTCCATTATAATAATAGAAATAATTAAGATTTAATTAATCTACAACCTCTCTAGATTACAATGTTTAGTACTGAAGCCTAGTTGAGGTACATATTTCTTTTATGAATATGGAAAATAGTTAGTCAGTTATGCTATTATTTCAGATCATACTATGTATTGATAAATTCTAAAAGAGTCTAGGTCAGTTGGGTCCTACCTGAATTCTGAGATGAAATATATTGATAAGAAAATTATATTTAAGGCATAATTATTTGTTCCTTTATCTTGCCTTACTTTTTAAGGGATCATCTATACCTCGGACCTAATAATAACGGGTATATCCTTGCTTGAGTTAAACAGTCACGCTTAACAATTTATTCATAGCAAGAATTTTTCACTATTAGTATATTTTTAATTTGGTGTTTTAATATCTATTCTTACTATTCCTAAATATTTGTGCAGAATAATAACTGTCTCTGAACCTATACATAGATAATAATAATATTAAATGCCTCGTCATTATAACTTAAAAATCTGCTCTCAACTCCTCTATTCCTGTATTAGTACAGAAGTTAAAGATTTTATACTCTAAGTTTTTTTTTATATTACTTAGAGGGAAGTTGAACAGAATTACTTCCCTTTTCTACCATTATCAATTTTTAATATTCTAGGAATTTGAATAATAATTTCTAGAGAATGTCTGTCCCCTGATTACAATATTTATTCTACATCTTTTTCTCTTTGTCGGAATTTTCTGATTTGTCCTTCAAAAGTTTGATATTGAATTATTACTTGGATACCATGATTATAAGGACTTCGAAGTAGATTCATGGCATTCTGTTTCCTGGCAATAGAAAAGATTCTATCCAGTTCTTTCTAACTGCTTAATCTCTACAGTATGGCAAGATCTTAAGCCAAATTTGAAGGCTGTCTTACAGTTAGCTGTTATCAGCCTTTACTCTTGTCTCTTATTATACATGTAAGTCTGCCAAACTCTACGTGATGATGTTAGCAGTCTTTTCCTTTCTTATTTTGTCCAGGACACGAAACGCTTTTGCTATGTCCAATGACAGAAGTGTTTATTAAATGACCTTGGTTGTCTTTTCGTTTCCGCAGATTTAGGCAACCTCTGTATTCTTTCATTGCCTAGACTAAAAATATGTTAATGCAATTAGTCTAACAATGGATAAAACCATAAATTATACATTTGTATATATATATTTTTCTGATGGATAACTGAAACTCAGTAAAGGTTAGTCCATCTACCAAATTTGTTATCTCTCCTTTTTAATTCGAATCAGAAAGGGAATAATTATACAACATTACGGTTATTTCAGGTTATGGTCTGTTTATCGGAAATGGTCCTATCACTCCAATTAAACAGACTCTAATTTGATCATAATTAATAGATTAGACTATTACAATTACATAATCTTTACATGTCTAGAATTTATCTGAAAATCTCGAGATATGTAGGTTATCTATAGAAAACTCGACCAAAAAGACATTTCCTTATTTAATTTCTCGCCTCTAAGATAGACAGCTTATTGTTTAGGCATCTGTTTGACAAGTTCGTTTTGAACATATTATCAAACAATATTTTTGAGGTTGCATTTGAAAAGAAATATTGAGGATATGTCTCAATGACTCATTATTCTTTTTTTGGGGCCAACAGTTGTTTCCCCCCCAAAAAAGAGGGGTGGGGGTGGGGGTTGGGCTATTAGGTCTCTGCTGAGGTTTAAGAACTGGCACCCTCAAGAGTCTACTAGTAACATATAAGGTAGTAATGGCTTAACACCTTAAGGATATGTTATCTGGGAATTCAGATAATTCTTACTATGAAATATAGAAATAGAATGTACATGTATTGATTCTTTAGAGTTTCCTGAGTCTTAACCAGAAGTTGTGGGATTCAGTCTTATTGTGTTAGAACTGAGAGAGCTCCTCCCTCCTAATCTACAAATTCTAGCACATTATCTATAGGTTAATGTATTGTGCAGTTAAATGTAGTTTTTAAAAGTAAAACTTATTTTAATAAGCAAGACTTAACCTATAGATAAGTCTGATTCCCAGCCTCCCTGCCCGCGCAGCTCTATTCTATCTGTTTCTATTGTTTTAACCCATCAAAGAAACTGACACATGACTATCAAGCGTGATTAATCAAGCTTGAAGAAGAATGTCATAAAGGTAACTGTCTAAGGGACCTTCTGGATTAAGACTTAAATAGACGACTGAAAGGTCGTTTTTCCTGTGGTGGGAGTAAAATACAGAGGAGAATAGCACATTATCTATAGGTTAAGTATTGCTTGTTAAAATAAGTTTTACTTTTAAAACTACATACATGTATTCTGACCACTTATCAGCTCGTTAAGCTAACAACGGTTTGAACAACTGGGTAATTATTTTTATTTATCTATGTAAACATGTGAGTACTCATTAGAAAAGCCTCAGAGAGAAGCTGCTAATCAGTATCCACAACATACATGTAGGTGGAGTAATAAACACCATATGAATAATTTTTGGTGAAAAATATATCTTATCTGGGGCTATGGATAAAGGACCCTGACAAATCACACATTGTGATACATGTGCGAACTTGGCCAAGATTTGTCGAGTTATTAATACAGTCGACTCTCGTTATCTTGAATTCCAAGGGCTCTCTGAAACACTTTGAGATATCCATACCTTGACATACATGTATCAGAGTTGCTGAAGTGAGGAAAACAATAAATCGAATAACCACATTTAACAAATGAATATGTAATACGACTCCTGAAGCTAGAAATATATATAAAATAATGTGGAGATGAGGAGAAACTGCTCCTTAGGAGCAATTTCTCCTCTTTTCCACAGTATTTTGTTATCTGTTCTCAGATTTCCATGTTAAAACAGGGACCAGAATTTCACTTCGATATAACTGTCATTCGAGATAAGCGAGGTCGAGATAAGGAGGGTCGACTGACTTTCATTTTGGATGCATTCTTTACAATGCCACCCATCTGTAGCAGTTTTTCCTTGCATCAATTGGTTGAAAAAAAAATAGACTTCTTCCAAGTACTGGACCAGAATGGTCTGTAATTAAGGTGTCTGCACACAAACATTAAATGTAGTAAACTGCTTCAAACTGTTAGTAGCAGTTAACCTTATTTACTGTATATGGAAAACAGGCCTGCACAATCAAGACCCAGACAAGATGCCACAGAATAGTTTCTTATCAGGGTCTACTCTGTTTGCCACTTGTTCAGCAATTTTTGACACAAAATAAGATAGTACATTGTAAATTGTACATGTTCAAATTTTAGAACAAGTATGGTAAGGAGCTGAGGTGTCCAAATACCATGGGTAAATACAGTAATTAAAATCTAGACTGTTTGCCATTCAACCAACAATTTTTTGGCACATCTTTTTGTGTACTTCAGAGGACCTGTTAAGGAGGAGTATTTGGTGATAACTTTCTTACCATAAAGACAGTGAGACACTTCTAAAGAGTACTCACAAGGTATACCTATTTTTCACAAAAATATCCCAGAATTATCATCAAATACACGTACTCCTCATTGCCGGACTTGTGGCTCAGTTGGATGCGTGTCAGATTGGTGAGATTGCTGGGTCGGCAACATTCTTTCGTGGAGATTTGATCATGAAATATTTTCTATGGTCATTCTCTCCCCTCCGCTGATTCAAGAAGGGTAGTTGTCAGGTTTTGGCAAAAGAATGTGCACAGTACTGGTTAACCCCTTTGAGGACTAAGCCTGCCCAGTAAAAGTGTGATTAGGTAAACTGATCATGCTCAACATGACCCCACTGGGTTGACTGGGCCATAAAACCTCAACACAAACAAATGTACTCCTCTTTAAATAGTCTTCTTGCACTTGTTCAAATTTTATGATAAGTCTGGTGTCCAAATTTTTAAGGCTATTTAGTATTATGGTATTCTCATGAGAAATTACTGGTTTCCCCACAGATGGTCTTACTTCTTTTTTGGAGGCTCTGTATTGTCCTCCACTGTGGATAGTTTTCTTTTCTTCGCCAGCTGTTCTTGCTGTTTGGTCATCTGTCGACCTCTTCGATTCTGTCGGTACTTTCGCTGCGGTAGTGGAATAATGTACTTGTGGTATAATTCCACCAGTTCATCCTTCTCCAGATTATCCAAATCAGGTTTGCTGATGAAACGCTGAAAAAAATAATCAACAGTCAGACATGGCGCTTTTTTCAACTGGAAAGTACTGATATTTTTCTTATTTCGCCACAAAAACATATAAACATGTGTTGTGGTATTCATATGAAGCACCTTGCAGAGGCCCTTAGAACTTACAATGAGTACCCACAACATATGTTTTCATGGAGACAGAAGAACGAGAATTCCACTGAAGGCTATGTCACAACATGCAAATTTACAAAATTGGTTACCTGTTACATATACGTCGAGGTCAAATATGGATACTGCTGTCTGAATTGTCATTCCTAAGTGCAAGCTTACACAAAAGTATCATCACTGTAGCCTTTATAGTTTTTGGGAAATGAACTTGAACAGAAGGGTTGCAGTTAGGGTTGACACAAATATTGTAGGATTGCAGGTTTGATAGATGAAAGGACAGACTGAAAACTGGATCCCTATAATATATGTGATTTGGAGTTTTCATGTCTTATGATAATGTGTGAGGATTAAGGTCCTGGTTTATCATTACAAAAACATGCCTATTCAAATATACTGAAAATTTTACCACCAAAAAATGAAAATTTTCAGATAAAAAATTCCTATATTTTACAGATTTCTGATCAAAACACAGACTGTGGGTACTCGTTAGAACCGCCTCGATGAGGTGGTTCTAATGAGTACCCACAATCTATGTTTTTGAGCAGAAATAAGAAAAATAATGTATACCCCTGTAAACCCCAGTTTTACTATATAAAAGTGGGGTTTAAGGGGGTCAAAATTATATAGGCATGTTTTCGTGATGTACACTCTATTATAAATGGGTAGCTTTGTCCTGTGTGACAACATTCATGGCAAGTCATCCAGCACAATTTGTCATCCCAGGGAAGCCATGAATAAAAATCTGACCACATGTCACAGGGATACAGACTGACCAAAATTTTTCAGGAGCCAGCTGGATTACTAAAAAAAAATTTTCAGTAGCCCAGGCCAAAACTTAGGGATCCAGAATTCACGCCAAAAATTCGAACCAATTAAGAATAAGACAGGAGATTAGAACCTTAAATAATTTAATGTGGAACACATAATTGACCTGCCAGTCAGACAGATTTGTGGTCCATCATACATGCTTAGCATCATAGCTTTATAATTAGGCTGTGGCTACTGACAATGTGTCAATAGCGATTTCGCTATTGACAACCGGTTGTCTATAGCGATTTCGCTACTGACAACCGGTTGTCTATAGCAAAATCACTGCTGACAACCAGTAAGATGTTTTAAAGTTTAAAGTCTTGATCAGTATCATCAGTTTCAATATAGAATGATTATTTAATAGCTACAAGAAGCATATAATTAGTTTTATTTTTAAAAGCACTTTTATAAAGTTCACATGCAAATATAAGAAATTGTATTGCAATACCCTACGGCCTCTTTGTCCAAGAAATTCCAAGGTATGTGAACCTTCTACTGAATGCATAGTCTGGTGAAAATATTAAAAAAGTAACTACTCTGAAACTGACTCTTTTCAAAGAATAAACCATGTTAATTGTAACTCTTATGCAAGTGCAGTTAAAGAAAATGAAGTACGAAATTGGCCAACTGAAATCAAGATGCATTTCACCATCAGAAACTTAGAGAAAATAAATCAACTTGAAAAACACATGGTTTATGACTACTTATTGTACCCAAGGCTGTGGAAATACCATGCCTGACTTGTCCAACTTGTCCTGTTTCCCTGAGGATTTATAAGAATTTTCAGTTTACTTGTCCTGGGACAAGGACCACAGTTCTAGCTAAGAAGACTATTCAGGTTATGAGATATATATTTTGATAATTTCTTGAAGAAAACATATGTTGTGGGTACTCATTAGAAGCACCTCAGTGAGGCACTTCTAATGAACACCCACAACAGATTTTTTTTTTGAGAAACAATAAAAATCTCAATTTTCAGGCATGTACATCTTGGTTGGACAAGTGAATTTTGGCCAATTACTTGACAAGTAATAAGATTTGATAAATCCACAGCCCTGTTATACCCTATTAAATACTTTGCTATTGTCTCTAGAATTTAGATAAATACAAGTCAAAATGGACTGCCTTTGGAAACAAAGAACTCACAAAATCATGAAAATTGGAGACTTGGTTTAATTGAGTCTCTTCATATGCAACACTGTAGTTTGCGAGGCTGCATACGCCCCACTATCACCGGCTTAGGTGGTATTTGATTTTCACACAGGAGCTTGAAATTTGGTCAGAAGAAATGCATGTTAAAATGACCATAATTATCTTATAAGGCAAGCCGAAGGCTCACTTTTGTTTCACTCCTTGGTTTCGCCTTCGGCTCGCCATAATGACTTATTGATTTGGGCTATTTTAACATGCATTTCTGACCGAATTTCAAGCTCCTGTGGATTTTCAAAATAAAAAAGATGGGCTCAATTATCCCAAAGGAAATAAAATATAACCTGCACTATGATGATGTATGGGGAGACTTTTTACAGCCGCCACATGCACAACACCAGCTACAGTATAATGAAAATCAAAGTCACTTGCCGCTGAGAAACGCCTTGTTCTTGAAAATTCTGAAGTTTCTAAATGTTAAAATGGTTAAGGGTAGTAGACACACAAAAAAAGAATAAAAAAAGTGTGTGCATTCATGAAACAAAATAAAAATAATAATAATAAATGACCGATAGAAGTTTTATCTGAACATTGGAAACACAGCTACAGCGAAAACATTCTACTTTCTGTTTCATTTTTGAAATGCGATTGATTTCATAAAGTTAATGGAATTTTAGACCCAGATTATAATTTGATAGAATAAAATTTATGGAATGAAGAATTAATGCAAAAACTGCTTCTGTCAAAATTGAACCATGATACGATATTTTTGTTGTTCAAACTGTTTCACCACTAAATTTTACTGTCAAATTATTTTTTGGCACCCAGCCAATTTTTTAGTCACCTCTGGCAACCATTAGTCTGTATCCCTTTTGTCAGAAAACATCTGTGGTCTTTACTTTAATATGGACGCCCCTTCTTCACTAGTGGAAGGCTCATTCTGTAAAAGTTTATGTCCCACTACTTCCTCTGTGGAAGATGGGGTTGATTTCCCTTGCGAACATGCCGAATCTCCACCAGAGGAAGAAACAACAATGTTAATTGTTTGTGTGCAGCCATGTTTTGTCGGTACATAGAAATACCGGAACACACCGAAACTCACTGGTATTTACCACTGTCCACAACATACTTAAAATATATACATTTAATAGACATAACTGAGTAAATGTCAGACTAAAAAAATCCAAGAATGAATGTTAATTTTTGCATTTATTGACTGCTTATCGCTTTATTAATTTTAAGTGTTTTATTTTTTAGATGTGTGCAGAGAATGAACTTTTATACACCATTAAGTACCTAAATGCACCTAGAATAAAGACAGGAACACACTACTTAAATATAAAACACTGAAATGTGGTTCAAGTTCAACTTTCGTACATCAAGTTCTGGCTTGGTCTTAACAACATGTTAAAAACAAATCAAGCAGCAATTACAGGTCGGGTATAAAAGCCAAGTCCGATCCGATCCACCGATCATAAATTTTATTTTTGTCATTATATCTAAGCTATGATTCAAATGTCCAGTATATGAGTTTTATATGATCATATTATATAATTGTAATTTACAGCAATGATATTATTAAAATCATTGTTCTAGTTTTTGATTGAGAGTGATCTTTTCTTGTTCCAGGGGTATAAAAGCCAAGCCCGGAAGAAAAATAGCCGAGAGAGATTTCTTGTGTTTTTTTTTATGTCTCTATTTTGTTCTAAATTATTGAAGAGACTTAACTACAAATGCTGAAATTTTAGTTGGTGTGCATTGTAATTCAACAAGCATATGCATATGTTTCTATAAAACCATTTTTTTCTAAATTAGACGCATCTATAAACAGACCTGTAAATAATGACGTTACTTACAACAACTTCCTGAAATGAGATGAAATGGGGTAATTTTCTGACCTCGGAAGATAGTGTTTTAAGAATATCTAATAGATATTAATATCTGTATTAATGTTATTTCTCCTTTTTCGTCTTCTTCCATGTCCCCCCCCCCTTTTTTTTTTGGAAAGTAGTAGTTGAGCCATTTTGTATCTTTCATATTCGTTGCGGTCCGGCGTTTCTATTTTTAGAACAGTATGCGTGCAAAGCAAAGATGGACAGAAAAAAGGCTAAAATAGCTTATATATGACATAATTTTCATATGCAAGAAATTAATTTTGTTCTAGTGACCATTTATTCTCTGAGACAGAGCTGTTCTCTGTATATATTTGCTTCACTACTGAGAAAACTATGATTTTTTTTATATTTACTGGACTTGGCTTTTATACCCCTAGAAGACAGAAAACTGCTTAAAAATCAAATCCAAAAGCATTGAAAAAAGAAATATCTTTTGTCGAATATTAATTAAGCATTGTATGATAATATAAAACTGATATACTGGACATATGAATCATAGTTTAGATATAATGACAAAAATAAAATTTATGATCGGCTGTAAATGATCGGCGGATCTGATCGGACTTGGCTTTTATACCTGACCGCAATTACATTGTAAGTAATAAAATCAAACATTATTAATTAAAATTAAAAAAATATATGTGTGTTCTGTTAAATACCTGTGTGTTCCAGTATTGATATTCTGGTATTTCGGTATGTACCCATATTTTGTCAACAAGTAAAAGGTTTTGCAAGCTCAACCATTATCACAACTGACCAAATTTAGAGCAGGGAATCAAATAAATTGATGGATATCACATAGGTGAATACAGTCCAGGACAACATGTAGATTCAAGGGTTTATTCACCAAGTTTGTCAATGAACCGAATCGCACGCTGAAAACTTGAAATTGCGGACCTCTTGGCATGCTGTCAAAAAAAATGCGGGATGTTTGCAATGAGAATGCAGAAATTTGTGCGTCAGGGAAACCCCTGCTCTACTGACCCCAATGTCTGTGGTTGGAACATATTCGAACTCATAAATTTTCTGCGGGGGGGGGGGGGGGGGGGGGGGGGGTCGCACACTGATTTTAAACCACTGAAGGCCAACGCATTAACCACTGCAACATTCCTGGTCCACAAATGGAAAATCCTAGGAGGAACCTGACCTGTAAAGAATAATAGATTTTATAAGAAATCAGAATTTTTACTGGTGATTCGTCTAATGACCTTCATTCCCCAGAAAATCGCTGCCGAATTTGTGCTACATATCGATCTTTAGTTACCTCAAATCTTAGGACGTTAAACATCATTGGAAGGCACATGTATGATTTTATTTCACTGCTCTGGCTACACACCTTTTTTAATACTTTGATGAGTTCTTCTTTCTGCGAAAGTTCTGGGTACAGCCACTCGAACACCGGATTGATATGGGACATGTTATCACATTGAGACTACTAGTTGTGTCCCTTGAAAGGGAATACAGTTTACTAACCGAAACGGACAATTATCGGAACGGTCTGTAAAAAACCGGAACGAATCTGAAATTGTCACATTTATCGTCTGCAGTGCGTAAAGTAACGGTTACAAATCTATTTGTCGTTCAGTACATATCTCGATATTAGAAGTGAGATCAGGTGCTCGAGAGGAGATGACCTCTCGAGCCCAGTATGAGTAGATCAACTATGGCCTGTCCATTTTACCGCTCTGCTTTCTGTTGGCCCCTATCTTTAAGAAAGTCATTTTTGCATGCAGCGCTTTACCAAGTAGTAAATTTGCATGTTTATTTTTATTATCATATTTTTTAAATATGTTTCAAGACAAATAGGTTTATTATATTCTAATCGAACATTTCCATTGTTCCCATAGTAAAATATTTTTAATTCCTTCTCCAAACCATTATCTTCCGCTAGGAGGCATTTTTCAAACACTGACCTTTTATTAAATTTCATTATCCCCTAACTGAAAGGTTGAGCTGATATAGCTATCAGCAAGGAATCTGTTTGTCTGTCCGTCAGTCTGTTGAAGTATTATTCGTTTATACTTTATTTTTGTCTTAGGGTCAAAGTTTTTGCCTTAAAGTTTATAAGACCTCATATTTTGAAGACCCTTTGATGGATTTCATTCATATTTGGCATGATGGTAGATATAGGTCTTAAGTTTTTATCAGCACTATCCCACCCCGGGGGTGACCTTGGGGTCAAGGTTACAGAATTTTCATAAAAAAGTCAAAGTTTTTTGTGTTTAAGTTTATATAGCCATATCATCAAGACCCTTGAGGAATTTCATTTATATTTGACATGTTGGTAGATATCGGTCTAGACTTTTCATACAAATGTCATTTTTGCTTATATTATAAAGACTAATTGATTTTACTAGTATATGGTGATAGTTATAGGGCTAAAGTTTTATTAAGCTCAATCCCTGCACCTGTGCCTGATCTTTGAGGTCGAGGGCTTCATATTATGTGTGATTGAAGTTTTTCAATGTTCTAACATAAAGCATATAACTGCCATCTCCAGAGTCAAAGCTACATACTTTGTGCTCTTTAAAAACTGGCGGTAGCGCTGGTCGGGAGTATACATGCCCCACTGGGCACTTTGTCTAGTTTTATGACATTAAGAATTTTGAACAGTATATTAAAGGCTCCATATTCCTCAAAAATAGACATTTTATTATCCAAGAAAGGTGAAATTAATTGATATACAGTGTAATACAATCATAAAATGTTGCATTTGACAGCCTGTAAAATTACAGTTAGTCTCACCTTTTTGAACTGGATCAAAAAAGAAATGATTTTTACCATATCTCTGAATTACTGTTGGCAACATTAATTCAAAGATAACCTGCCTCGGTGGCTCATTTTGATGCATTGTCTGACTGGAGACCAGGAGGTTGCAGGTTCAACCCCCGCCGAGGTCTGCAACATTCTTCCGTGGAGATTGATCGTGAAATATTTTCTGCGGTCATTCTCTCCCTTCCACTGATTCAAGAAGGGCAGTTGTCAGTTTCTGGCGAAAGAATGTACACAATACTGGTTAACCCCTTAGAGGACTAAGCCTGCCCAGTAAATGTGTGGTTAGGTAAACTGACAGCGCTTGACGTGACCCCATTGCCGGCCTCGGTGGCTCAGTTGGATGCGCCGTCCGACTGGAGACCAGGAAGTCACGGGTTCAACCCCCGCCGAGGTCGGCAATATTCTTTCGTGAAGATTGATAATGAAATATTTTTCTGCAGTCATTCTCTCCCTTCCGCTGATTCAAGAAGGGCAGTTGTCAGTTTCTGGCGAAAGAATGTGCAAAATACTGGTTAACCGCTTAGAGGACTAAGCCTGCCCAGTAAACGTGTGGTTAGGTAAACTGACCACGCTCGACATGTCCCCATTGGGTTGATTGGGCCATAAAACCTGAACACAAACAAACAAACGTGACCCCATTGTGTTGACTTGGCTGTAAAACCAAAACACAAAAAAATTTAGACATACGATACAAAATCATTTCGTTTCATGACGGCGAGACCAACTGAAATTTTACAGGCTGTCAGGTGCCACATTTTATGATTGTATTAATACAATATATCAGTTTATTAAAACTTTCTTGAAAAAAAAAATGTCTATTTTTGAGGAATATGGAGCTTTTAAGAGTTGAATTTTTACGTTTCATTGGACATATGAATGGAATAACAGACATGCATATTGTATGGCTGACATGGCTTGCCATACAAAAATTGTGTGAATTCATGTTTAATATCTCACCCAGTAATAGTACAGGTATAAATTCATACATGTACATTTGCATATGTTGTGTTCTTCTTGACAAGATCAAATGTTGATAAATAATAATGTAAATGAAAAAAAAAAAAAAAAAAAAAAAAAAAAAAAAGAACTGTAGAAACCGAATTCTCCCACATCTGATTATTGTATGAAAGGTTTAACATTGAAATACAGTATGATCTACCCTAAAGGCCACCTATATCAAGCAGGCAACTGCCTTTAAAAGCCACTATATCAGGTAACATGAAAGGCAAAGAAGTAGAAATCTACCTGTATTAAGTAAGCACCTGCCTTAAGAAACCAGTTTTTGGATTTCCTTTAGGTGCTTGCTTAACACAGGTTTGACGGTAGTTGAAAGGAAAACTTTTATTTGTATTAGAAATTGGCCCTTGCCAATCATGGCTAGAGCAATGGATGCCTGGTGCCTCCACAACAGAGTTGCTGGTTGCTTATAGCATGTCTTGATTGTTGTGTATCTCAAGTTGAGTAAAAGTTGAGTAAAAGTCCTACAAATTCAGAGGGAAGGTATTGACATGACTGAAACACTGTTGACTGGGACCTTACAAACATATAGCAGAATCAATGGTGAAACAACTCTTTTGTAATTATGAATAACTGAAATCGCCAAAAGTAGATATTCATCGGTAATGTTTTTTCTTTACAAGTGTCAAGTCAACAGCATTGGAAACAGAAAGATATGCATGAAAAGAATCTATTACTGTTAGGTGCAGATAGTAGAAAAGTTCTGTTCCTCTGTATCAATGGCATCTATTGGCTGTGAGTTTTGTCAGAGACCCCTAGGGACTGATTTTTCAATCCACCCCATAACATCATACAAACTATAGATGCATATAATCTACACATGCTGAATGGAGGAAAAATTATAGAAAAATTATTAAATCCATACTATCATTCAGTTTGTGAAGAGAGTGACATAAACTTGGCTAACATATTTTAGATTATCAGAATGTTTGTGGGATGCAAAGTCAGAATTTTGTCAAAATGGATATTTAATACTAGACTTGTAACATGTAGTTGAGTTATGTGACAAGTTGCACTTTAAGTATGGACACTGCTAGCGTAACATTTTTTCCTCTGAGATACTCATCTTATGAGGCTGGTCGCGGTAGATCATTCATGGGGGTTCGCTTGGCATGGAAGTGGTCCAAAGTTCAACCCCCCATGTCCTGCAGATTTGGTCATGAAAAAATTCCTGTGGCCATTGTGCCTTCTCCGCAGATTCAAGATGTGCAATTTTCATTATGTTCAGTTGTCAGTTACTGGAAAAAGGATGTGCGCGAAGTAATGGTAAACAGCCAGGCTTACCGAGGAACAGTGTGTAGGTAACTGACCTTCCCTGCATGACCTAAGATGTGTTGAAGTGCCATTTAACAAAGACTTAAACAAATCATCATATAAGATTGCTTGTATGCTTTATCTACATTTGCATTCAAGAATGAACATGCTGAATATACATTTAAACCAGGCTATGAAAACATGACGTATCTCTTATGTTATATGCAACTAAAAAGATGCAGATCAGACTATACATCCACACTGTCTGAACAGCACCTTTTTTGATTGAGATACCTGTACTTTTTACCTGTTTCTGATGCCAGGTTTTCTTGTCACATTGCCCACAAATGAGCCGCTGCGTGACAAAACCAACGTTTTGGACATTGGGCCCAGCGAAGGCTAAGATCAGCCTGTGCGTCAGCCCTGTCTGATGAGAGTCTTTGCTGTCAACTCGGTTGAAAGGGCATTAGCTTTCTTCATGAGGACAGCAAAGATTCTGATCAGACTGAGCTCAAAGCCCAAATCATTGATTGCAGCGGCTCATGTCTGTAATTGTTTGGATTTCGAAGTTTTCGAAATGTCACCACAAAGAAGATAACTTCTGAGGAAGTTTTCAGTGTCGTTTCTTATTTTCCTAAATACATTTTTAGTTTAAAAACTTGTTCAGCTCACCTGAGCCAAAGGCTGAGGATGAGCTAGTGTGATCACTTGCCATCTGTCATCTGTCCGTCTGTCCACACCTTTGAACGACTTATTCTCAGAAAGCCCAATTTTCTTCAAATTTCATGTGGAGCTTTTTTGTTAAAGGATGATTGAAAAATTGTTGAAATGGCCATGATCCTTTAATCAAGATGGCCGTCTTGCCCACATATGGTAAAAACACATAAAAATCTTCTACTCTAGAACCAAGAAAGCCTCAAGGCTGAATCTTGGTATATAGCATCATGGACTCAAGGTCTAATAAGTTTGTTAAAATGATGACCCTAGGTTGACCATTGACCTTTTTATGGCAAGGTCAAATTTCTGCCCCCATGCAGTTGTATGGGAAAATGTTGAAAAAAGTCTTTTTCTCAAAATGTACCGGTATTTAATACTGATGGCTGAAACTAACAATTTGTGATTAAAGTAGTAAAGTAATTTAGTTATAATCAAAATTTTGTCACCTGAGGGTCATCTGCCCTTGCCCCTGGGCTATATACATATATATAATTGTGTAATTTTTTAAAAGTCTTCTTCTCTGAAACTACTTGAGCAATTTTCACCAGATTTCACATGGGGCCTTCTGTTGAAAGGGTATTTTGCCAGTTTGTTCAATTTTTTGCGGCAAGTTCAGATTTGCATCTCTATAGATTCGTATGGAGAAAAAGTTGAAAAGTCATTCTTTTTTCAATATGTATTTAAGACTAATGGCTACTTACAATGTATGATTAAACTAGAAAAAATTGATCAGTTAGGATAAAAAAGTAGCACCTCCCCCCCACCTACCAACCCCCCCTCGCCCCCACCAACAAAGCAGTGCTTGCACTAACTGTCAAAATCAGGAAGACCTAGCTCCAATATCTGGAAGTCCTGGTGATAAAAATTTTTCACTCACTTTCAGAAATTCAACCTCAATATTCTTAAACTCTCATTTATGGAGTAAAACTGCCATTGTTAAGCTAAATAACACATAAATTCATTCTAAATTTCTGTTTTAATGACTAAATATCTTTAAAAGTTGGAAGTCCCAGACTTCCTGCCATTGAATTTTGGAAGCCCCAGGGCAGTTTTTGGGAGTCAGACTTGGGAGTCTCTTACTCCCAGACTTCCCTGCAAGCACTGACAAAGGGTTTTCTGCCCTTGCCCCTGGGCTATATACAGGTATAAAATCATGAAATCTTTAAACATCTTCTTCTCTGAAACCACTTGATCAATTTTCACCAGATTTCACATGGGGTCTTATGTAGAAGGGATGTTGACAATTTCTTCAAATGGTTCTGCACATGGCTGCCATGCCCATATATGGTAAAAACACTTAAACAATCTTCTTCTCCAGTACTAAGAAAGCTTTGCGGTTGAATCTTGGTATACAACATTGGCGACTCAAGGTCTACCAAATTTGTTAAAATGATGAGCCTAGGTTGAAATTTCACCTTATTAGGGTATAGTCATATTTGTAGCCTACTTGCTGTGGCAATACTGGAAGAATTTCGCATGGCATTTGCAAATATGCAATAGCTGTTTTCATCAGGTAAGCCAGTTGTGGCCCATGGGCCACTTTTTTTTTCATTTTAATGTATATTTTAGTCAGATGAGGAGATTAACGATGACACTGAAAGCATCATATGCAATAATTTGTATGTTTACTATAAGACAAGTAAATATGCTGAGCACTCTAAGGATACTGCTGTACATATATAATTTATGCCCTTGTGAAATATACTGGAAGTAAAGAGGTATCCTGAAAATGGTCAATTTTCAATTCTTGCTTCAAACTATCATTCTGAAGAAAATTAAATATTTTTTTTTTGGTATCAGCTGGACACTCTTTTTGTTACAGTGATAAGTGTGGTAATTTTAGAGATGTATATAGCCTTTGTGATGCTTAATAGAAAGCAACTGGCTAAATGTTTGAAAGGCACATAAATGTAGTTTCTAGATGCAAATTGTCAAAAGTGTCAGGAAAAGTTTAAACTTGTTTTTGCTGAGCCTCCTATGTCTGTCAGCTTGTTTTCAGAAAGTCATAGGGAAGATCTTCTGTCTGGCCATTTATTTTCTGTCTGGCCAATATATCATCGTAGAGATATGATCATGAAATTGTTTCTATGGTCATAAGATGATGACGGTAAAATTAATTTATGGACCAAATCTCAAGACTGAAAAATTTAAATTATGACTAAGTCTACAGACCGGATGTGCATCATGCTAATACAGCTATGTAATTTATACCCCCTCGAACCCCACTTCTATATAGTAAAACGGGGGTTTACAGGGGTCAACATTATTTTCTTTATTTTTTTGCTCAAAACAAAGATTTTGTGTACTCATTACAAATGCCTCATTGACATAGTTTGTGGGTACTCATTAGAACCATCTCATTGAGGCAGATCTAACAAGTGCACACACGCTCAAAACAGATTGTGGGTACTCATTAGAACCACCTTACTGACATAGTGTTTTGAGCAAAACTTAGAAAAAATACCAGAATACATGAAAACTGTCATTTTTACAGCCACAAACATCAAAAAGGAGGAGTTGAAGCCAATGTGCTACAAATACATGCAAAGAAGTGTTTCATGATGTTTTAAAACTGGCAAAACACATGCCTCTTTACCAGATATCCCTATGTTGCATTTCTTGTTTGTGTTTGTTTTAATCTTAAAAAGCAAAAGAAATATATATAATAAGAAAAATAAACAGAGCATTACAACCCAGTTGTTGTTTGATTTCTAGCTAACCTGAGCAAAAGCTCAAGGTGAACTATTGTGATCATCCTCTGTCTGTCCTTTGTCCTTCGTCTGCCATCCTTCGTACGTCGTCAACAATTAGTTAGTTAACACTCTAGAGGTCACAAGATCATCAGGCCAAAATGAAAGGAAAAACTTGTTAACACACTAGAGATCACATTTCTTAAGTAATCATCATGATTATTGCACTAAATGTTTGTATTGATGATTTCTAGGTCAGTTTTGAAACTAGGTTACTTGGGGTCAAAAAACTAGGTCACCAGGGCAATTCAAAGGCAAACCGTGCCTTGTTAACACTCCAGATGTAACATCAATCATCATGAATATTGCTGAAAATGTGTGTCTTGATGATTTCTAGGTCAAGTTCAAAACTGGGTCACTGGGTCAGAAAGTAGGTTAATGGGCCAAATCAAAGGAAAACCTTGTTAACACTCTAGCAGGCACATTTTTTTAAGCAATCATCTTGAATCTTGCTCAAAATGTTTGTCTTGATGATTTCTAAGTCAAGTTTAAAACCGAGTCACTTTGGATGTAAAACTAGGCCACAAGGTCAAGTCAAAGGAAAACCTTGTTAACACTACAGAGGTCACATTTTTTGAATCAATCATCGTGAATCTTGCTCGGCTCGAAATGAGTGAAATAATCTTAAAGGGCTGTAAAGCCCAAATAAAATGGATGAGCCAGCTCATTAGAAAAAAAGTGTCTGGGCTTTGCGACAAGGTAAACACTTAAAACAGCCAGTCTATTCAATAAAGACTGATGAACAGACTAACGTGATTGTTTTCTCCTGATTTTTGCCTATTGATGAAAAGCTATCAGCTCATGGAAGAAACTTGTATCTTTCATGACTATGTGACAGCTTTCTTACATAAGCAGATTAAATTGTTAAATTTCTCAAACATTTGCTCTTTTCAACAGACAAAATCAAGCCACATCAACTTGCTGGCACTTATCTTAGGCTAAGAATTATTCATTGGTGTCAATGAAATACCATAGTGTCTTAAAAATAATGCATCGCAACTCGGCAGCAACTTGATGTTAACGGCTTAGTTGGATTTCTCTTTTGCATTTTATAGGAAAACTAATGCTCCAATCACATTTTTAAGCTATGTTTAGGGTGCTAACTCTATTACACCCCATTTCAGTAGCTGAAAAAAATGCTCATGTAGTCAGAATGTACAGAAAATAGTAAATAAATGAAAATTTTGCATATCATGTCCCCACCTACTGAGGGGGTGGGTGGGTCGGGGAGACAAATTGCTTTTGGGACGGATCCCATGGGCGTTGGCGTCTGCATAAAACTTCATGTCCGCTCTGTAACTTGAATACCCATGGGAATATTTTGATGTTACAACTCAGCCTTTCTTACTTTTGCCGTTATCTCCCTTTGTTATATTTGACAGTGATTTGCATTGATTTTGTATCCGATCTGTTAGTAAAATACCCTTTGGAATATTTTTATGATACTTAGTAGAAATGAAGAACAGGACAAGACGACGTGTCACAATAATGAACAATTCTGGCTTTCTTACTTTTGGAATTATCTCACTTTGTTTTGTTTGAAACAGATTTCGTGTCTGCTCTGTAACTCGAAAACTCTTTGAAATATATTTAAGGTACTTAATAGAAATGTAGAACAGGACTACACGATGTGTCGCTTACAATGAATGACAACTCTGCTTTCCTTAATTTTGACATTTTCTCCCTTTGTTATATTTGACAGGATTATTGATTTCCTATCCGCACTGTAAGTTGAATACCCTATGGAATATTTTTATGATACTTGGTATAAAATGTTGACCAGGACGAGACGACATGTTGCGTACAAGAATGACAACTGTGGCTTTTTATATGCCCGTTTGAAAAACGGGACGTATTATGTTACGGGGTATGGCGTCCCTCCGTCCGTAAACTTTTTCGTTTCCGGCTAACTCCTCCTACAGTTTACATCCGATCAAGCTGAAACTTGGTACATAGTTAGATCATGATGTGGCGCAGCGCTTTTTGTTTTGGGGTTACAGTCCACCAAATGTTTGCAGAGTTATGCCCCTTAGAAAATGTCTGTAAACTTTTCATTTCCGGTTCACTCCTACATTTTACATCCGATCAAGCTGAAACTTCATGTATAATTAGACCATGATGTGGAGCAGCGCATATTGTTTCGAGGCTACAGTCCACCAAATATTAGCAGAGTTATGCCCCTTTGAAAATTTCAGTAGAGTTCGTTTCCGGCTAACTCCTCCTACAGTATACATCCAATCAAGCTGAAACCTGATTTGTAGTTAGACCATGATCTGGAGCAGTGCATATTGTTTCGAGGTTACAGTGCACCAAATATTAGCAGAGTTATGCCCCTATGAAAATTTCAGGAAAGTTTTCGTTTCTGACTAACTCCTCCAAAAGTTTACAGTCCACCAAATATTAGCAGAGTTAAACCCCTTTCAAAATTTCTATTATTTTTTTGTTTCCGGCTAAATCCTCCTACAGTTTACATCCGATCAAGCTGAAACTTCATAAATAGTTACACGATGATGTGGAGCAGCACATATTAGTTCGACGTTACAGTGCATCAAATATTTGCAGAGGTATGCCCCTTTAAAAGTTTTTGTAAAATTTTCACAGCATATTGTTTAGAGGCAATAGTGTGCAAATTTTATTTTATAATGGGCATATTTTTTTGCAAATAACTTAGTTATGGTCATATGGGCAAGATATTGATTTTTTTTCATATTTTATTAGATTTGCAAGGAAATGTTGCCATTATTAAATCTGTATAAATACATTTATTAAGGGATACACAATTAAGAAGATTGACTAATATCAAAACTTATAATTCTTTTTGGATTTTTTTTTAACACTGGTCTGAGTAGGCTACCTTGAAGAACAAAAATAAAATCAGTATTAAACAAGTTAAAGGTTTACAAAAAAAAAATCTTGCAGCATTTTTTTTTTTTGGTTGTTTATTTTTGTTTTGTTATTGTTTGATCCGATATTGAAGTATAGGAAAAACAAATCAGCCAAAAGCTTATACGAGCTTATAATATAGCCATGCTTCTGTAGTGTGTCCTCCGTCAGAAAGCACTTCTCCCTAGATGCAGAGGGAGAAGTCACTTCTCCCTTAATTTCTGGGCCAGCTTGGACCCTTAGGTTACAGTTCACCAAATATCAGCAGAGCTAGGCCCCAATGATTTTTTTTTATTTTTTTTTTGTAATTCCACTCACAGTTTATATCCGGAGCACTGAATTATACAGGATCCAGTTTGTGTGCCACATCTTATTACTTGCCACGGGCGTATAATGCCCCGCTTGGCAGAGCTCTTGTTTACTTTTGGAGTTATCTCGTTTTGTTTGTGAAATTGATTTCATGGCTGCTCTTTAACTCGAATACCCATTGGCATATTATGGTGGTATTTGGTAGAAATGAATGAGGTGACGTGTCAGGTACAAGATTGATAACTCTGCCTTTCTTACTTTTGGCATTATCTCCCTTTCTTATATTTGGCAGTGATTATGCATTTTTTTTGTGTCTGCTCAGTAAGCCTAATACTCTTTGGAATATTTTTATGATACTTGTTAGAAATGTAGAACAGGATGAGGCGATGTGTCACGTACAAGAATGACAACTTTGGCTTCCTTACTTTTGTACTTGCCTCCCCTTCTTGTTTGAATTGGATTTTGTGTCAGCTCTGTAAAACGAATACCCTTCAGAATATTGTGTTTGAATTCAATTTTGTTTTCGCTCTGCAACACGAATATCCGTCGCAATATTTTGATGCTATTTGGTAGAAATGTAGAACAGGACAGGATAACGTGTCGCATTCAAGAATGACAACTCTGACGGAGTTGGGGTGGGAGTAGGGGGGACATTTGTTTTTTGTTGTTGTATTGTTTTTCTAAAAAGAAACTTTTCTAGTTATGTCAGTTGACTCTGGCAGAAATGTAGAGATAAAGTAGAAAAAAAAATAATCCATCATGAGTCGGGTCTCTGTAGGTAAATGTAGAGATAAAAGGGGAGAAAAATAATCCATCATGAGTCGGTCTTTGTAGGTAAATCTCCCCCTCAAAGCCACGTTCCTGGTTGAATTCTGACCATCAGGGAGAGATTTCCCCATTGTACATAGACACTCATGGTGGATTCTAATGATCCTCCCCTGGAATAATACAAATTTTCTCATGGTCAAAATTACCATTCAAGTATCATATGTGCTTCATCTATGACTATGCCAACAAGATTTCCACTTCTACCTAGTCGTTCCATGAAGTCATAACCATGATTTGTCTTCAGAAGTGCCTCCGGGTGGGCATAAACAATTCTGAACAAGCCATTTTCTATATCATGCAGAGGTACAGTGAAGGTAAGGCGCCCATCTTCATCATCTTGGTCAGAATCTGAACCTGAATCAGTATTGAAGGTTTCTGCCTGATGGCACATGAAGTCAATAGCACAAGAGCTTATTTCCTGTGTGGAGAGGGCTGTGCATTGATCAGTCATAATACTATTTAGAGGCGTGATGACTAGTATGCAGTATTTAGTGTTAGTAAGAGGAATCCCGTTTTTCAGGCTCATGACAAATGGCACTAACTGATACACGAGACTTTTCTCAAACCCTGTGGGTAATACAGCTAGGACATCTTGTCCTGACATAACTGCCGCAAGACACAAATATTGTTCCTCTCGTAAAGCTTTGCTGAAGCCTATGTGTGCCTTTGCTCCATCTATCAACTGACGATCTTCCATTGTATTGAGTGATGCAAGAGTGATGCAATGATTGTTTTGACAGTTGTCCCAATATCTATTTTTAGAAACTATACAAAAATTTGCAGTAAACAATGGTATTTTTCTTAAATTATTTTTGCTGTTTGAAATTATTATATTTTTAAAACAAATGGAGTGAAAAACAGGCTTGATTTCCCCGCAGACGTATTACTTATATCCGTTTTCCGCTTGCTACTTTTTAGCGGTAGAGTTTTGAGTTATGCGCGCCGCGTATTAATATTTATCCAGTATAGGATAGTGATGGGTCAATCTTCGAAGAATATGACATGCGCAGACAATGTTCTCCAAACATTTTACAACAACCAGATGATTTGCAGTGCACCACCAACCACCCCGGTGGGACTAGACAATGGCTGCAACATGCATAAATCGACAGGGGGGGGGGGGGGGGAGGGGAGGGGGCGGGGGAAAGGAGGGGAGGGGGGTGGGACGCAGGTTTCCAACAAGTTAGACTTAGACGTTCAAAATTTTTGCAATGTCCATATTTTGTTATGGATTATAACACAGCACGCCTCAATATAGGCTATTTTCTGCTTTTACTTGGCTTTCAGCAGTGTAAGAATAATTCTAGCTTTAGTTATGTGCTCGTCATGTTTCGTGCATGCTTTTAAATTACAGCTTTTCATTTCCAGCTTAAAGATAAATAAAAAAAATAAATAAAAATAATCCAGAATTGTTTTATCTGTGTTTTTGTTTTATTATCAAGTTAGAATCGAAATAGAATAGCTGTAGTGCGTGAATTGTGCGTCGGTCGGTTGTGCGCATCCGCGCAGTCTGATCAGAGTTTTGTAGGGCACTCAGTGGGTAGCCAATGATCTGAATTAAGCGTATTCAGGCGGACAGTGAAGAGTCTGATTAGCCTGCTTATCTGAGTCTTCATGGGCGCAAATGCAGTGTTGTAGGAAATGCTGTGCCCCGGCTCCAATAGTTCCTAATAAGGAATTGTCAGTCACAAGTCAACTTTTCCATTTAGAATTACTGTAAAATGCCTGTCAAAAAACATCTTTCCGAAGGAAGTCAAAATGAGAAAAGCGGAATGGGTGGCGTTATATCCAACGAATAAATGCTTGATTAAGATTTATACGTAAGTTGCCAACACATTAGACAAAAGTCTAAAAAAGGACACATTGTAGAGATAAAGAGATCATGGTGTCTTCCAAAGACTTTCACCCTTTTAAGCAATAAACACATAAGCAGTAGGCGGTATTCTATTTGCTTTTATTTTTTTTTAGGAAAAACAACAACAACAAACAAACAACAACAAACAAACAAAAAACAAACAAACAAAAAAACAAAAAAAAAAACAACAAAAAAAAACAAACAAAAAAACAACCAAAAAAAAAAAAAAAAAAACAACAACAAACAATCAAAACACACACACACACACACACACACACACACACACACACACACACAAAACAAAAACAAAAACAAAAAAAAACACAAAAAAAATACTTGCTATTTAATGTGAATCGTCTGAAAGTGTCAGACGATTCAGATGAATTCTAAGCATTAGTTTCTCTGATAATAATAATAATAATAATAATAATAACTTTCGAATGTTGTCAGCATACTAATTTTGCATGGCGCATTAAGGGTTACTTGTTAACACAAGCTTAAATCTAAATTAATTTGAATTCTTTTGAATATTGTTTTCTGTTATGCCTAGAAAATCCTCTCTTGCCCTAGGGCGTTGCGTTTCTTTTCCTTCTTTTTTTTTTAATAATCGGACGCGATTCAACAATTTCCTTTTCAAAAGCAGTAATATACTCGTAAAAGTAATTTTGATCATTTTAATATTTGTAGTACAGAATATTTTCCTTCTGTAAACTTGGCGAAGTCGTGATGTTAAATATATATATTCCCATACAAAATGCTTGTAATAGAATTCAAATAATGTCATGATTGATAGTATATGTATAGCTTATACTATTTGCTATTCAGCAAAGGGAGAATTTTTTGTTATATAAAGTTGCCGTCCTCGTATAAAGTAAACTGGGAGCAAATCTCTCTTTTAAGAGCCAGGTATAGAAAAAAAGGCAAATAATGTAATAGCAGAGTCTAGTCTAGCGCATACTGCCACAAATTCTGCTCCAAAGTAGAAGGTATTACATAGCTGATATGAAGGTATCATGCTACAAACCTGTTAGACTGGCTCGCTCCAGTCTCTAGTGACTAAATATTTATTCTTTGAAGCATGTTTGATACATCCACTAAAATAGAATCAATACAATATCATGGTTATAGAGGCTGGTCACTATTGATTTGAGAAATCAGGAAAGAAAAAAATAGGTTCATTTGATTCTATAAGTACAATTAATATATTTTTATGCAGTCATTGCTTAAATCAATAGACTGAAGCCATTCTAAAAACCTGTCAAAATGCTTGATACTAAGTTATTTTCCTTGGATCCTTTGAACTTCTTGGTTTTCGTGTAACTTTCAAAAACCGTCAAAGATGGTAGCTGTTACTGATGGTACCTGTTCATGGAGCCAGTTCTATTCATGGTGTAGCTAATTATCCAGCGGGCACGCAGTTATGAGTCAACATCAGAGCAACGTCGATGCAAGGTCATGACGTTGGATCGACGTTGAGATGCGACGAAGTATAAACGTCATGTGCTCGCTGGGTAATTTGTGAGGACTGACATTTTTTTTTATGAATTATCTCTGCGTGGTGAAACATTTGTTTACCGTGATAGCTATAATGTGTATAAACAGGAATTGAATTACTGACTATCATGACTATGACGTATAGCTTGGGATTCACATGATTTGCATTGAACTTTCGGTATGTTTAGTAAACATTCATCGTATTATAAAACCATAACATTTTTGTTGAAAAGCGCTCAAGTGTCATTTTTCTTCCTCCTTCCTAAGATTTTGGTTTCGAAATCGCGACAAGATACTTGTAAACAAGTTTAAGGATATGAATGTATTTACTATTTATAAGTATTCGAACATGAGCAAACAGTGTAGACCCAGATCAGACGTCGCAACATGCGGCGTCTGATCAGGGTCTGCACTGTTAGCCACTCATTCAGTAAATGGTAAAACGAAAAGGAGGCAAAATGGACTTGTTAAAACATTTAGGACAAATATGGTAAGGTGTCAGTCAGACTATTTAAGGCAAACTACGGTATTTGTCGGCTGACTGCGCTGTACCAGAAACCGGATAATATTGGGTTGGTACAAAAAAGTCATACAACAATAAGTCCGCCAAATGAAAAAAGGCTTTTTTGTGTATCAGGGTGCGCTTTTTACATACAGAAATATTGTTGATTCATTTCATCAAACGGAATAGACCCTGAACTGATACCGTGGAGACGCAGGTCTGACTGGGTCTACGTTGTTCGCATAACACGCTAATCATTTCTACCTGGTTCCGCACGCTATTCGTGTAAGGCAGGTATAAAAGGGTAAAAGCCAGGGATTTTTACGTTCATCGCCCCTGCTGTGCTAGGAGAACTTTGGAATACCATATTTACCCTTAGTATTTGGATACACAGGTCTGTGCAAACAGTGAAGACCCAGATCATAGGCCACAGAACGCGAGGTCTGTTCAGGGTCTAGACTGATTGCCAGTCGTGCAGTTTTAGACACATCAAAAGGTAGTCAAAAGGACTTTATAAAATTAATTTTAGTACAAGTATTGCAAGGAGTTAATGGAAACAGATGAGCTTTCAGGGGAGGCAAACCTGTAATTTTGCTTTGCATCCCTTCTGAAAAGGGATCTACTCTAAAAGGAAAGAATTTGCTCCTTTCGGAGCAAAATTCTTTCCTTTTAGAGTAGAACCATTTTCAGAAGGAGTTGCTGTGGAGGAACACAAACTGGAAGTTAGAAAAGTTGTCTCACTTGTGAATGGCTAAAAAACTACCCAGTTTATCAAGTCTCTTTAAGGTGACCGAATACTTTAGGTTAATGCGGTCATGTTTTCATGCCTGGAATAGCAGGGGCTGTACTACCTGCTCAAATGCATGGGGATAGGGACAAATAGCAGGGTCTACCTGTATACCTTATCCCCACAGGGCAGGGTTTCTTGCGGGCCTTTGCTGTCAGAAATGTCATGGTCGCCGCTATTCACAGAAGGTGGTGGGGTGTCGCACAAATAACTAAGTTATCCTTTTTGTTTGTTATGTCTTATTTTTGCGCCTGCTTAAGTAAGGAGGTGCGACACAGAAGGTGGTGGGGTATCGCACAAATAACTAAGTTATCCTTTTTGTTTGTTATGTCTTATTTTTGCGCCTGCTTAAGTAAGGAGGTGCGATACAGAAGGTGGTGGGGTGTCGCACAAATAACTAAGTTATCCTTTTTGCTTGTTATGTCTTATTTTTGCGCCTGTTTAAGAAAGGAGGTGCGACACAGAAGGTGGTGGGGTGTCGCACAAATAACTAAGTTATCCTTTTTGTTTGTTATGTCTTATTTTTGCGCCTGCTTAAGTAAGGAGGTGCGATACAGAAGGTGGTGGGGTGTCGCACAAATAACTAAGTTATCCTTTTTGCTTGTTATGTCTTATTTTTGCGCCTGCTTAAGTAAGGAGGTGCGACAGGTAGCACATAGTTCCGCACGTCTGTTTCTCGTTCAATATGTTTTTTTGTTCGTTCGTCCGTACGTCAACAATTGCACCAACCATTTCTGAATAGCTGTAAGTTCTACACATATCAAACCTGGTATACAGTTTTTCCCTGGCACTGATTCTAACATTGTGGCATTTGTTTTATGACTGCTCGAAAAAATTAGATGTGGACATTAACTTTCAGCTAAAATTCCTTCTGGTGCATTGTTTGTTTTTTGACAATGTATGTCACTTTTCTTTGGAGTCATGCTGTGCAAAAATGTATATTTAGTCATATGCGGACGCAAGGCCCAGCTGAGACTGTGCATTTGCGCAGTCTGATCTGGGCCTTGCTCTCCGTGTACCGAAGCATTTGGTGCTGTAAAATGTATCATAGGACAGCAAAGACCAGACCCTGTAAGAGCGACACCCCAAATTTTGCTCAGTCATAGTAACACTTGGGATTTCTAGATGTATGGGTAAATAAATTAGTACAATATTTGAATTTAAAGTAAATCAGTGAGTACTTGTCAAATACATAAAAAAAGGATACATTTTTTGTTCATTACTTCACAGATAACGTTTACCATTTTCTGTAGATCGACTATAAGTGGAAACACTGAAATGTCATTCTAATGAACAAGTTTTGGTAATACCGTTTTACCTGTTCGGTCATTTTAACACTTTACCATTCTTATCCAAAAAATGCAGCAAGCCTATTTTACTTCTGCAGATGTATCTAAACGACTACTGGATGAGTGGCAAACAGCATAGACAGTGAACACACGCTTTTTTCTGTGTCATTTAATCCGAGTCCACACTGATTGTTCATGTATTATTTAAGGAATACAAATTGTAAAGAGGAAGATGAGGAGAAAATTGAATGCCAGTGTAGGTATAAGACAATATATATTTATCACATAGTGGCCTAAATTCGCAATATTTAGCATAAAAGATGATCTACATGCATGCAAATGTGATAAATCTGTTATACCATAGTTATGCTCATGTCTCAGGCTCATGTACGTGCGATAATGCACTAGCTCACGCTCCTACATTATCGCATCGTATATACGCACGAACCATGGTATAACTAAGGTAACGCAAATATTTTGTGTTTGTATCATTCAGCACATTTCTTTATAAATAATCACTTTTGCATATCTTCGGATAAGAGGCGTATCCGGACAAATATTTTTCTTATTTCTCCACGAAATACATTTCATGGGTACTCATTAGAAGCACCTCAGGGAGATGCTTCTGAATACCCAAAACATGTATTTCTAATGAATACCCCCACATCTTTTTTCGTGGTGAAATAAGAAAAATTATCACCATATTTTGGTGAAAAAAGTATCCTAGACTGGAGCTATGGCTTGTAAGCATACAACTGTGCCAGTCATGTGTTTATGACACTGACTTTAACATATTGATCAAGGAAAAAAAATAAGCTAAAAATATTTGCAGAATGTCTCCAGATGCACCGTTGGTACAATATACTGATATACGATTCTATATATTGTGGAACCTTTCAATAATAGCCACCTCCCTATTACAGTCACATTTCTGATACTCGAAAGGGCTCTCCCTACAATAGTCACCCCTCTACTACAGCCAGTTTCCTTCCCAATGGCGGCTATTGTAGGGAGGTTGCACTGTGGCAATTTAGTCCCAGTTTGTAAAGTAAGATCTTCGATCCTTGAATTTAGGCATGTTCATTGCTGTCGATAACTGCATGTGTCTGCAGCAAGTGGGGAAGGGAATATGCTAGTATTTCTTCTGTTTCTACACTGACATTCACTTTTCTCCTCATCTTCCTCTGTTTCATTCTTTCCT
>CAXHKG010000141.1:0-16270 GCA_964016985.1 Anodontia alba
AAGATATAAGGACTGGAAATGCGTCCCTAGGTCTCGCCTGCTGAACAAAGAGATTAAAAGTCACTAAAGGTGACCTTCACCGATCGAGCTGAAACTAGCACCAAACATTGTCCTAGTACCATAGTACATAAAACAATATTTGTCAGAAAATTCGGACTGTGCGTTAGTAAGTTATTAGGGGTCAAACATTAGCAAATATCAACTTTCAGGGGCCATAACTCGAAAAAGGGGCGATAAGAAATTTTGGGCACTTGGCCCCAGGGAGTCATTGGTCCAGACCTTTCGTCTGGCACCAGTTTCATCCGGATCGGTGAAGGTCACATTAGGCTCAAACTTGCAGTCCAAAGTTGGTAGGAATGTCTGAAACTTTGACCCCTAATAACTCGTCTGTTTTTCATCCGATTACGCTGAAATTTGGAACGTTTGTAGAGCCCATCCATACACACATGCCTGCACAATCCGGGATGCGGTCAATGGAATAGCACGTGCACTGTGGGGCGCCAAAAATTCAATAAATAAACCTTTTTACGCCTACAGCAGCCAAAGGAAAGCACCCACGGTGCTGCAAATTTATGCGCATGCGCAGATCATTAATGTCTACAAATGTAAAGGGTAGTCAAGGGACTCGAGGCAATGCGTCCTGCTGAAAATGGGTCCTCAAATTTGCATTGCACCCTATGGAATTTTGGGCGGTAAACCGTAAAAACCCTAATAACTCCATCAGTTCGCAACAGACAGGCGCGCTTTTTATAGGGTTTATAGGTCTTAGGGAGGTTCATATTCGTGCCAAATTGTATGGCGCTGCATGCAGTAGAAGCAAAGATATAAGGACTGGAAATGCGTCCCTAGGTCTCGCCTGCTGAACAAAGAGATTAAAAGTCACTAAAGGTGACCTTCACCGATCGAGCTGAAACTAGCACCAAACATTGTCCTAGTACCATAGTACATAAAACAATATTTGTCAGAAAATTCGGACTGTGCGTTAGTAAGTTATTAGGGGTCAAACATTAGCAAATATCAACTTTCAGGGGCCATAACTCGAAAAAGGGGCGATAAGAAATTTTGGGCACTTGGCCCCAGGGAGTCATTGGTCCAGACCTTTCGTCTGGCACCAGTTTCATCCGGATCGGTGAAGGTCACATTAGGCTCAAACTTGCAGTCCAAAGTTGGTAGGAATGTCTGAAACTTTGACCCCTAATAACTCGTCTGTTTTTCATCCGATTACGCTGAAATTTGGAACGTTTGTAGAGCCCATCCATACACACATGCCTGCACAATCCGGGATGCGGTCAATGGAATAGCACGTGCACTGTGGGGCGCCAAAAATTCAATAAATAAACCTTTTTACGCCTACAGCAGCCAAAGGAAAGCACCCACGGTGCTGCAAATTTATGCGCATGCGCAGATCATTAATGTCTACAAATGTAAAGGGTAGTCAAGGGACTCGAGGCAATGCGTCCTGCTGAAAATGGGTCCTCAAATTTGCATTGCACCCTATGGAATTTTGGGCGGTAAACCGTAAAAACCCTAATAACTCCATCAGTTCGCAACAGACAGGCGCGCTTTTTATAGGGTTTATAGGTCTTAGGGAGGTTCATATTCGTGCCAAATTGTATGGCGCTGCATGCAGTAGAAGCAAAGATATAAGGACTGGAAATGCGTCCCTAGGTCTCGCCTGCTGAACAAAGAGATTAAAAGTCACTAAAGGTGACCTTCACCGATCGAGCTGAAACTAGCACCAAACATTGTCCTAGTACCATAGTACATAAAACAATATTTGTCAGAAAATTCGGACTGTGCGTTAGTAAGTTATTAGGGGTCAAACATTAGCAAATATCAACTTTCAGGGGCCATAACTCGAAAAAGGGGCGATAAGAAATTTTGGGCACTTGGCCCCAGGGAGTCATTGGTCCAGACCTTTCGTCTGGCACCAGTTTCATCCGGATCGGTGAAGGTCACATTAGGCTCAAACTTGCAGTCCAAAGTTGGTAGGAATGTCTGAAACTTTGACCCCTAATAACTCGTCTGTTTTTCATCCGATTACGCTGAAATTTGGAACGTTTGTAGAGCCCATCCATACACACATGCCTGCACAATCCGGGATGCGGTCAATGGAATAGCACGTGCACTGTGGGGCGCCAAAAATTCAATAAATAAACCTTTTTACGCCTACAGCAGCCAAAGGAAAGCACCCACGGTGCTGCAAATTTATGCGCATGCGCAGATCATTAATGTCTACAAATGTAAAGGGTAGTCAAGGGACTCGAGGCAATGCGTCCTGCTGAAAATGGGTCCTCAAATTTGCATTGCACCCTATGGAATTTTGGGCGGTAAACCGTAAAAACCCTAATAACTCCATCAGTTCGCAACAGACAGGCGCGCTTTTTTATAGGGTTTATAGGTCTTAGGGAGGTTCATATTCGTGCCAAATTGTATGGCGCTGCATGCAGTAGAAGCAAAGATATAAGGACTGGAAATGCGTCCCTAGGTCTCGCCTGCTGAACAAAGAGATTAAAAGTCACTAAAGGTGACCTTCACCGATCGAGCTGAAACTAGCACCAAACATTGTCCTAGTACCATAGTACATAAAACAATATTTGTCAGAAAATTCGGACTGTGCGTTAGTAAGTTATTAGGGGTCAAACATTAGCAAATATCAACTTTCAGGGGCCATAACTCGAAAAAGGGGCGATAAGAAATTTTGGGCACTTGGCCCCAGGGAGTCATTGGTCCAGACCTTTCGTCTGGCACCAGTTTCATCCGGATCGGTGAAGGTCACATTAGGCTCAAACTTGCAGTCCAAAGTTGGTAGGAATGTCTGAAACTTTGACCCCTAATAACTCGTCTGTTTTTCATCCGATTACGCTGAAATTTGGAACGTTTGTAGAGCCCATCCATACACACATGCCTGCACAATCCGGGATGCGGTCAATGGAATAGCACGTGCACTGTGGGGCGCCAAAAATTCAATAAATAAACCTTTTTACGCCTACAGCAGCCAAAGGAAAGCACCCACGGTGCTGCAAATTTATGCGCATGCGCAGATCATTAATGTCTACAAATGTAAAGGGTAGTCAAGGGACTCGAGGCAATGCGTCCTGCTGAAAATGGGTCCTCAAATTTGCATTGCACCCTATGGAATTTTGGGCGGTAAACCGTAAAAACCCTAATAACTCCATCAGTTCGCAACAGACAGGCGCGCTTTTTATAGGGTTTATAGGTCTTAGGGAGGTTCATATTCGTGCCAAATTGTATGGCGCTGCATGCAGTAGAAGCAAAGATATAAGGACTGGAAATGCGTCCCTAGGTCTCGCCTGCTGAACAAAGAGATTAAAAGTCACTAAAGGTGACCTTCACCGATCGAGCTGAAACTAGCACCAAACATTGTCCTAGTACCATAGTACATAAAACAATATTTGTCAGAAAATTCGGACTGTGCGTTAGTAAGTTATTAGGGGTCAAACATTAGCAAATATCAACTTTCAGGGGCCATAACTCGAAAAAGGGGCGATAAGAAATTTTGGGCACTTGGCCCCAGGGAGTCATTGGTCCAGACCTTTCGTCTGGCACCAGTTTCATCCGGATCGGTGAAGGTCACATTAGGCTCAAACTTGCAGTCCAAAGTTGGTAGGAATGTCTGAAACTTTGACCCCTAATAACTCGTCTGTTTTTCATCCGATTACGCTGAAATTTGGAACGTTTGTAGAGCCCATCCATACACACATGCCTGCACAATCCGGGATGCGGTCAATGGAATAGCACGTGCACTGTGGGGCGCCAAAAATTCAATAAATAAACCTTTTTACGCCTACAGCAGCCAAAGGAAAGCACCCACGGTGCTGCAAATTTATGCGCATGCGCAGATCATTAATGTCTACAAATGTAAAGGGTAGTCAAGGGACTCGAGGCAATGCGTCCTGCTGAAAATGGGTCCTCAAATTTGCATTGCACCCTATGGAATTTTGGGCGGTAAACCGTAAAAACCCTAATAACTCCATCAGTTCGCAACAGACAGGCGCGCTTTTTATAGGGTTTATAGGTCTTAGGGAGGTTCATATTCGTGCCAAATTGTATGGCGCTGCATGCAGTAGAAGCAAAGATATAAGGACTGGAAATGCGTCCCTAGGTCTCGCCTGCTGAACAAAGAGATTAAAAGTCACTAAAGGTGACCTTCACCGATCGAGCTGAAACTAGCACCAAACATTGTCCTAGTACCATAGTACATAAAACAATATTTGTCAGAAAATTCGGACTGTGCGTTAGTAAGTTATTAGGGGTCAAACATTAGCAAATATCAACTTTCAGGGGCCATAACTCGAAAAAGGGGCGATAAGAAATTTTGGGCACTTGGCCCCAGGGAGTCATTGGTCCAGACCTTTCGTCTGGCACCAGTTTCATCCGGATCGGTGAAGGTCACATTAGGCTCAAACTTGCAGTCCAAAGTTGGTAGGAATGTCTGAAACTTTGACCCCTAATAACTCGTCTGTTTTTCATCCGATTACGCTGAAATTTGGAACGTTTGTAGAGCCCATCCATACACACATGCCTGCACAATCCGGGATGCGGTCAATGGAATAGCACGTGCACTGTGGGGCGCCAAAAATTCAATAAATAAACCTTTTTACGCCTACAGCAGCCAAAGGAAAGCACCCACGGTGCTGCAAATTTATGCGCATGCGCAGATCATTAATGTCTACAAATGTAAAGGGTAGTCAAGGGACTCGAGGCAATGCGTCCTGCTGAAAATGGGTCCTCAAATTTGCATTGCACCCTATGGAATTTTGGGCGGTAAACCGTAAAAACCCTAATAACTCCATCAGTTCGCAACAGACAGGCGCGCTTTTTATAGGGTTTATAGGTCTTAGGGAGGTTCATATTCGTGCCAAATTGTATGGCGCTGCATGCAGTAGAAGCAAAGATATAAGGACTGGAAATGCGTCCCTAGGTCTCGCCTGCTGAACAAAGAGATTAAAAGTCACTAAAGGTGACCTTCACCGATCGAGCTGAAACTAGCACCAAACATTGTCCTAGTACCATAGTACATAAAACAATATTTGTCAGAAAATTCGGACTGTGCGTTAGTAAGTTATTAGGGGTCAAACATTAGCAAATATCAACTTTCAGGGGCCATAACTCGAAAAAGGGGCGATAAGAAATTTTGGGCACTTGGCCCCAGGGAGTCATTGGTCCAGACCTTTCGTCTGGCACCAGTTTCATCCGGATCGGTGAAGGTCACATTAGGCTCAAACTTGCAGTCCAAAGTTGGTAGGAATGTCTGAAACTTTGACCCCTAATAACTCGTCTGTTTTTCATCCGATTACGCTGAAATTTGGAACGTTTGTAGAGCCCATCCATACACACATGCCTGCACAATCCGGGATGCGGTCAATGGAATAGCACGTGCACTGTGGGGCGCCAAAAATTCAATAAATAAACCTTTTTACGCCTACAGCAGCCAAAGGAAAGCACCCACGGTGCTGCAAATTTATGCGCATGCGCAGATCATTAATGTCTACAAATGTAAAGGGTAGTCAAGGGACTCGAGGCAATGCGTCCTGCTGAAAATGGGTCCTCAAATTTGCATTGCACCCTATGGAATTTTGGGCGGTAAACCGTAAAAACCCTAATAACTCCATCAGTTCGCAACAGACAGGCGCGCTTTTTATAGGGTTTATAGGTCTTAGGGAGGTTCATATTCGTGCCAAATTGTATGGCGCTGCATGCAGTAGAAGCAAAGATATAAGGACTGGAAATGCGTCCCTAGGTCTCGCCTGCTGAACAAAGAGATTAAAAGTCACTAAAGGTGACCTTCACCGATCGAGCTGAAACTAGCACCAAACATTGTCCTAGTACCATAGTACATAAAACAATATTTGTCAGAAAATTCGGACTGTGCGTTAGTAAGTTATTAGGGGTCAAACATTAGCAAATATCAACTTTCAGGGGCCATAACTCGAAAAAGGGGCGATAAGAAATTTTGGGCACTTGGCCCCAGGGAGTCATTGGTCCAGACCTTTCGTCTGGCACCAGTTTCATCCGGATCGGTGAAGGTCACATTAGGCTCAAACTTGCAGTCCAAAGTTGGTAGGAATGTCTGAAACTTTGACCCCTAATAACTCGTCTGTTTTTCATCCGATTACGCTGAAATTTGGAACGTTTGTAGAGCCCATCCATACACACATGCCTGCACAATCCGGGATGCGGTCAATGGAATAGCACGTGCACTGTGGGGCGCCAAAAATTCAATAAATAAACCTTTTTACGCCTACAGCAGCCAAAGGAAAGCACCCACGGTGCTGCAAATTTATGCGCATGCGCAGATCATTAATGTCTACAAATGTAAAGGGTAGTCAAGGGACTCGAGGCAATGCGTCCTGCTGAAAATGGGTCCTCAAATTTGCATTGCACCCTATGGAATTTTGGGCGGTAAACCGTAAAAACCCTAATAACTCCATCAGTTCGCAACAGACAGGCGCGCTTTTTATAGGGTTTATAGGTCTTAGGGAGGTTCATATTCGTGCCAAATTGTATGGCGCTGCATGCAGTAGAAGCAAAGATATAAGGACTGGAAATGCGTCCCTAGGTCTCGCCTGCTGAACAAAGAGATTAAAAGTCACTAAAGGTGACCTTCACCGATCGAGCTGAAACTAGCACCAAACATTGTCCTAGTACCATAGTACATAAAACAATATTTGTCAGAAAATTCGGACTGTGCGTTAGTAAGTTATTAGGGGTCAAACATTAGCAAATATCAACTTTCAGGGGCCATAACTCGAAAAAGGGGCGATAAGAAATTTTGGGCACTTGGCCCCAGGGAGTCATTGGTCCAGACCTTTCGTCTGGCACCAGTTTCATCCGGATCGGTGAAGGTCACATTAGGCTCAAACTTGCAGTCCAAAGTTGGTAGGAATGTCTGAAACTTTGACCCCTAATAACTCGTCTGTTTTTCATCCGATTACGCTGAAATTTGGAACGTTTGTAGAGCCCATCCATACACACATGCCTGCACAATCCGGGATGCGGTCAATGGAATAGCACGTGCACTGTGGGGCGCCAAAAATTCAATAAATAAACCTTTTTACGCCTACAGCAGCCAAAGGAAAGCACCCACGGTGCTGCAAATTTATGCGCATGCGCAGATCATTAATGTCTACAAATGTAAAGGGTAGTCAAGGGACTCGAGGCAATGCGTCCTGCTGAAAATGGGTCCTCAAATTTGCATTGCACCCTATGGAATTTTGGGCGGTAAACCGTAAAAACCCTAATAACTCCATCAGTTCGCAACAGACAGGCGCGCTTTTTATAGGGTTTATAGGTCTTAGGGAGGTTCATATTCGTGCCAAATTGTATGGCGCTGCATGCAGTAGAAGCAAAGATATAAGGACTGGAAATGCGTCCCTAGGTCTCGCCTGCTGAACAAAGAGATTAAAAGTCACTAAAGGTGACCTTCACCGATCGAGCTGAAACTAGCACCAAACATTGTCCTAGTACCATAGTACATAAAACAATATTTGTCAGAAAATTCGGACTGTGCGTTAGTAAGTTATTAGGGGTCAAACATTAGCAAATATCAACTTTCAGGGGCCATAACTCGAAAAAGGGGCGATAAGAAATTTTGGGCACTTGGCCCCAGGGAGTCATTGGTCCAGACCTTTCGTCTGGCACCAGTTTCATCCGGATCGGTGAAGGTCACATTAGGCTCAAACTTGCAGTCCAAAGTTGGTAGGAATGTCTGAAACTTTGACCCCTAATAACTCGTCTGTTTTTCATCCGATTACGCTGAAATTTGGAACGTTTGTAGAGCCCATCCATACACACATGCCTGCACAATCCGGGATGCGGTCAATGGAACAGCACGTGCACTGTGGGGCGCCAAAAATTCAATAAATAAACCTTTTTACGCCTACAGCAGCCAAAGGAAAGCACCCACGGTGCTGCAAATTTATGCGCATGCGCAGATCATTAATGTCTACAAATGTAAAGGGTAGTCAAGGGACTCGAGGCAATGCGTCCTGCTGAAAATGGGTCCTCAAATTTGCATTGCACCCTATGGAATTTTGGGCGGTAAACCGTAAAAACCCTAATAACTCCATCAGTTCGCAACAGACAGGCGCGCTTTTTATAGGGTTTATAGGTCTTAGGGAGGTTCATATTCGTGCCAAATTGTATGGCGCTGCATGCAGTAGAAGCAAAGATATAAGGACTGGAAATGCGTCCCTAGGTCTCGCCTGCTGAACAAAGAGATTAAAAGTCACTAAAGGTGACCTTCACCGATCGAGCTGAAACTAGCACCAAACATTGTCCTAGTACCATAGTACATAAAACAATATTTGTCAGAAAATTCGGACTGTGCGTTAGTAAGTTATTAGGGGTCAAACATTAGCAAATATCAACTTTCAGGGGCCATAACTCGAAAAAGGGGCGATAAGAAATTTTGGGCACTTGGCCCCAGGGAGTCATTGGTCCAGACCTTTCGTCTGGCACCAGTTTCATCCGGATCGGTGAAGGTCACATTAGGCTCAAACTTGCAGTCCAAAGTTGGTAGGAATGTCTGAAACTTTGACCCCTAATAACTCGTCTGTTTTTCATCCGATTACGCTGAAATTTGGAACGTTTGTAGAGCCCATCCATACACACATGCCTGCACAATCCGGGATGCGGTCAATGGAATAGCACGTGCACTGTGGGGCGCCAAAAATTCAATAAATAAACCTTTTTACGCCTACAGCAGCCAAAGGAAAGCACCCACGGTGCTGCAAATTTATGCGCATGCGCAGATCATTAATGTCTACAAATGTAAAGGGTAGTCAAGGGACTCGAGGCAATGCGTCCTGCTGAAAATGGGTCCTCAAATTTGCATTGCACCCTATGGAATTTTGGGCGGTAAACCGTAAAAACCCTAATAACTCCATCAGTTCGCAACAGACAGGCGCGCTTTTTATAGGGTTTATAGGTCTTAGGGAGGTTCATATTCGTGCCAAATTGTATGGCGCTGCATGCAGTAGAAGCAAAGATATAAGGACTGGAAATGCGTCCCTAGGTCTCGCCTGCTGAACAAAGAGATTAAAAGTCACTAAAGGTGACCTTCACCGATCGAGCTGAAACTAGCACCAAACATTGTCCTAGTACCATAGTACATAAAACAATATTTGTCAGAAAATTCGGACTGTGCGTTAGTAAGTTATTAGGGGTCAAACATTAGCAAATATCAACTTTCAGGGGCCATAACTCGAAAAAGGGGCGATAAGAAATTTTGGGCACTTGGCCCCAGGGAGTCATTGGTCCAGACCTTTCGTCTGGCACCAGTTTCATCCGGATCGGTGAAGGTCACATTAGGCTCAAACTTGCAGTCCAAAGTTGGTAGGAATGTCTGAAACTTTGACCCCTAATAACTCGTCTGTTTTTCATCCGATTACGCTGAAATTTGGAACGTTTGTAGAGCCCATCCATACACACATGCCTGCACAATCCGGGATGCGGTCAATGGAATAGCACGTGCACTGTGGGGCGCCAAAAATTCAATAAATAAACCTTTTTACGCCTACAGCAGCCAAAGGAAAGCACCCACGGTGCTGCAAATTTATGCGCATGCGCAGATCATTAATGTCTACAAATGTAAAGGGTAGTCAAGGGACTCGAGGCAATGCGTCCTGCTGAAAATGGGTCCTCAAATTTGCATTGCACCCTATGGAATTTTGGGCGGTAAACCGTAAAAACCCTAATAACTCCATCAGTTCGCAACAGACAGGCGCGCTTTTTATAGGGTTTATAGGTCTTAGGGAGGTTCATATTCGTGCCAAATTGTATGGCGCTGCATGCAGTAGAAGCAAAGATATAAGGACTGGAAATGCGTCCCTAGGTCTCGCCTGCTGAACAAAGAGATTAAAAGTCACTAAAGGTGACCTTCACCGATCGAGCTGAAACTAGCACCAAACATTGTCCTAGTACCATAGTACATAAAACAATATTTGTCAGAAAATTCGGACTGTGCGTTAGTAAGTTATTAGGGGTCAAACATTAGCAAATATCAACTTTCAGGGGCCATAACTCGAAAAAGGGGCGATAAGAAATTTTGGGCACTTGGCCCCAGGGAGTCATTGGTCCAGACCTTTCGTCTGGCACCAGTTTCATCCGGATCGGTGAAGGTCACATTAGGCTCAAACTTGCAGTCCAAAGTTGGTAGGAATGTCTGAAACTTTGACCCCTAATAACTCGTCTGTTTTTCATCCGATTACGCTGAAATTTGGAACGTTTGTAGAGCCCATCCATACACACATGCCTGCACAATCCGGGATGCGGTCAATGGAATAGCACGTGCACTGTGGGGCGCCAAAAATTCAATAAATAAACCTTTTTACGCCTACAGCAGCCAAAGGAAAGCACCCACGGTGCTGCAAATTTATGCGCATGCGCAGATCATTAATGTCTACAAATGTAAAGGGTAGTCAAGGGACTCGAGGCAATGCGTCCTGCTGAAAATGGGTCCTCAAATTTGCATTGCACCCTATGGAATTTTGGGCGGTAAACCGTAAAAACCCTAATAACTCCATCAGTTCGCAACAGACAGGCGCGCTTTTTATAGGGTTTATAGGTCTTAGGGAGGTTCATATTCGTGCCAAATTGTATGGCGCTGCATGCAGTAGAAGCAAAGATATAAGGACTGGAAATGCGTCCCTAGGTCTCGCCTGCTGAACAAAGAGATTAAAAGTCACTAAAGGTGACCTTCACCGATCGAGCTGAAACTAGCACCAAACATTGTCCTAGTACCATAGTACATAAAACAATATTTGTCAGAAAATTCGGACTGTGCGTTAGTAAGTTATTAGGGGTCAAACATTAGCAAATATCAACTTTCAGGGGCCATAACTCGAAAAAGGGGCGATAAGAAATTTTGGGCACTTGGCCCCAGGGAGTCATTGGTCCAGACCTTTCGTCTGGCACCAGTTTCATCCGGATCGGTGAAGGTCACATTAGGCTCAAACTTGCAGTCCAAAGTTGGTAGGAATGTCTGAAACTTTGACCCCTAATAACTCGTCTGTTTTTCATCCGATTACGCTGAAATTTGGAACGTTTGTAGAGCCCATCCATACACACATGCCTGCACAATCCGGGATGCGGTCAATGGAATAGCACGTGCACTGTGGGGCGCCAAAAATTCAATAAATAAACCTTTTTACGCCTACAGCAGCCAAAGGAAAGCACCCACGGTGCTGCAAATTTATGCGCATGCGCAGATCATTAATGTCTACAAATGTAAAGGGTAGTCAAGGGACTCGAGGCAATGCGTCCTGCTGAAAATGGGTCCTCAAATTTGCATTGCACCCTATGGAATTTTGGGCGGTAAACCGTAAAAACCCTAATAACTCCATCAGTTCGCAACAGACAGGCGCGCTTTTTATAGGGTTTATAGGTCTTAGGGAGGTTCATATTCGTGCCAAATTGTATGGCGCTGCATGCAGTAGAAGCAAAGATATAAGGACTGGAAATGCGTCCCTAGGTCTCGCCTGCTGAACAAAGAGATTAAAAGTCACTAAAGGTGACCTTCACCGATCGAGCTGAAACTAGCACCAAACATTGTCCTAGTACCATAGTACATAAAACAATATTTGTCAGAAAATTCGGACTGTGCGTTAGTAAGTTATTAGGGGTCAAACATTAGCAAATATCAACTTTCAGGGGCCATAACTCGAAAAAGGGGCGATAAGAAATTTTGGGCACTTGGCCCCAGGGAGTCATTGGTCCAGACCTTTCGTCTGGCACCAGTTTCATCCGGATCGGTGAAGGTCACATTAGGCTCAAACTTGCAGTCCAAAGTTGGTAGGAATGTCTGAAACTTTGACCCCTAATAACTCGTCTGTTTTTCATCCGATTACGCTGAAATTTGGAACGTTTGTAGAGCCCATCCATACACACATGCCTGCACAATCCGGGATGCGGTCAATGGAATAGCACGTGCACTGTGGGGCGCCAAAAATTCAATAAATAAACCTTTTTACGCCTACAGCAGCCAAAGGAAAGCACCCACGGTGCTGCAAATTTATGCGCATGCGCAGATCATTAATGTCTACAAATGTAAAGGGTAGTCAAGGGACTCGAGGCAATGCGTCCTGCTGAAAATGGGTCCTCAAATTTGCATTGCACCCTATGGAATTTTGGGCGGTAAACCGTAAAAACCCTAATAACTCCATCAGTTCGCAACAGACAGGCGCGCTTTTTATAGGGTTTATAGGTCTTAGGGAGGTTCATATTCGTGCCAAATTGTATGGCGCTGCATGCAGTAGAAGCAAAGATATAAGGACTGGAAATGCGTCCCTAGGTCTCGCCTGCTGAACAAAGAGATTAAAAGTCACTAAAGGTGACCTTCACCGATCGAGCTGAAACTAGCACCAAACATTGTCCTAGTACCATAGTACATAAAACAATATTTGTCAGAAAATTCGGACTGTGCGTTAGTAAGTTATTAGGGGTCAAACATTAGCAAATATCAACTTTCAGGGGCCATAACTCGAAAAAGGGGCGATAAGAAATTTTGGGCACTTGGCCCCAGGGAGTCATTGGTCCAGACCTTTCGTCTGGCACCAGTTTCATCCGGATCGGTGAAGGTCACATTAGGCTCAAACTTGCAGTCCAAAGTTGGTAGGAATGTCTGAAACTTTGACCCCTAATAACTCGTCTGTTTTTCATCCGATTACGCTGAAATTTGGAACGTTTGTAGAGCCCATCCATACACACATGCCTGCACAATCCGGGATGCGGTCAATGGAATAGCACGTGCACTGTGGGGCGCCAAAAATTCAATAAATAAACCTTTTTACGCCTACAGCAGCCAAAGGAAAGCACCCACGGTGCTGCAAATTTATGCGCATGCGCAGATCATTAATGTCTACAAATGTAAAGGGTAGTCAAGGGACTCGAGGCAATGCGTCCTGCTGAAAATGGGTCCTCAAATTTGCATTGCACCCTATGGAATTTTGGGCGGTAAACCGTAAAAACCCTAATAACTCCATCAGTTCGCAACAGACAGGCGCGCTTTTTATAGGGTTTATAGGTCTTAGGGAGGTTCATATTCGTGCCAAATTGTATGGCGCTGCATGCAGTAGAAGCAAAGATATAAGGACTGGAAATGCGTCCCTAGGTCTCGCCTGCTGAACAAAGAGATTAAAAGTCACTAAAGGTGACCTTCACCGATCGAGCTGAAACTAGCACCAAACATTGTCCTAGTACCATAGTACATAAAACAATATTTGTCAGAAAATTCGGACTGTGCGTTAGTAAGTTATTAGGGGTCAAACATTAGCAAATATCAACTTTCAGGGGCCATAACTCGAAAAAGGGGCGATAAGAAATTTTGGGCACTTGGCCCCAGGGAGTCATTGGTCCAGACCTTTCGTCTGGCACCAGTTTCATCCGGATCGGTGAAGGTCACATTAGGCTCAAACTTGCAGTCCAAAGTTGGTAGGAATGTCTGAAACTTTGACCCCTAATAACTCGTCTGTTTTTCATCCGATTACGCTGAAATTTGGAACGTTTGTAGAGCCCATCCATACACACATGCCTGCACAATCCGGGATGCGGTCAATGGAATAGCACGTGCACTGTGGGGCGCCAAAAATTCAATAAATAAACCTTTTTACGCCTACAGCAGCCAAAGGAAAGCACCCACGGTGCTGCAAATTTATGCGCATGCGCAGATCATTAATGTCTACAAATGTAAAGGGTAGTCAAGGGACTCGAGGCAATGCGTCCTGCTGAAAATGGGTCCTCAAATTTGCATTGCACCCTATGGAATTTTGGGCGGTAAACCGTAAAAACCCTAATAACTCCATCAGTTCGCAACAGACAGGCGCGCTTTTTATAGGGTTTATAGGTCTTAGGGAGGTTCATATTCGTGCCAAATTGTATGGCGCTGCATGCAGTAGAAGCAAAGATATAAGGACTGGAAATGCGTCCCTAGGTCTCGCCTGCTGAACAAAGAGATTAAAAGTCACTAAAGGTGACCTTCACCGATCGAGCTGAAACTAGCACCAAACATTGTCCTAGTACCATAGTACATAAAACAATATTTGTCAGAAAATTCGGACTGTGCGTTAGTAAGTTATTAGGGGTCAAACATTAGCAAATATCAACTTTCAGGGGCCATAACTCGAAAAAGGGGCGATAAGAAATTTTGGGCACTTGGCCCCAGGGAGTCATTGGTCCAGACCTTTCGTCTGGCACCAGTTTCATCCGGATCGGTGAAGGTCACATTAGGCTCAAACTTGCAGTCCAAAGTTGGTAGGAATGTCTGAAACTTTGACCCCTAATAACTCGTCTGTTTTTCATCCGATTACGCTGAAATTTGGAACGTTTGTAGAGCCCATCCATACACACATGCCTGCACAATCCGGGATGCGGTCAATGGAATAGCACGTGCACTGTGGGGCGCCAAAAATTCAATAAATAAACCTTTTTACGCCTACAGCAGCCAAAGGAAAGCACCCACGGTGCTGCAAATTTATGCGCATGCGCAGATCATTAATGTCTACAAATGTAAAGGGTAGTCAAGGGACTCGAGGCAATGCGTCCTGCTGAAAATGGGTCCTCAAATTTGCATTGCACCCTATGGAATTTTGGGCGGTAAACCGTAAAAACCCTAATAACTCCATCAGTTCGCAACAGACAGGCGCGCTTTTTATAGGGTTTATAGGTCTTAGGGAGGTTCATATTCGTGCCAAATTGTATGGCGCTGCATGCAGTAGAAGCAAAGATATAAGGACTGGAAATGCGTCCCTAGGTCTCGCCTGCTGAACAAAGAGATTAAAAGTCACTAAAGGTGACCTTCACCGATCGAGCTGAAACTAGCACCAAACATTGTCCTAGTACCATAGTACATAAAACAATATTTGTCAGAAAATTCGGACTGTGCGTTAGTAAGTTATTAGGGGTCAAACATTAGCAAATATCAACTTTCAGGGCCATAACTCGAAAAAGGGGCGATAAGAAATTTTGGGCACTTGGCCCCAGGGAGTCATTGGTCCAGACCTTTCGTCTGGCACCAGTTTCATCCGGATCGGTGAAGGTCACATTAGGCTCAAACTTGCAGTCCAAAGTTGGTAGGAATGTCTGAAACTTTGACCCCTAATAACTCGTCTGTTTTTCATCCGATTACGCTGAAATTTGGAACGTTTGTAGAGCCCATCCATACATACATGCTGCACAATCCGGGATGCGGTCAATGGAATAGCACGTGCACTGTGGGGCGCCAAAAATTCAATAAATAAACCTTTTTACGCCTACAGCAGCCAAAGGAAAGCACCCACGGTGCTGCAAATTTATGCGCATGCGCAGATCATTAATGTCTACAAATGTAAAGGGTAGTCAAGGGACTCGAGGCAATGCGTCCTGCTGAAAATGGGTCCTCAAATTTGCATTGCACCCTATGGAATTTTGGGCGGTAAACCGTAAAAACCCTAATAACTCCATCAGTTCGCAACAGACAGGCGCGCTTTTTATAGGGTTTATAGGTCTTAGGGAGGTTCATATTCGTGCCAAATTGTATGGCGCTGCATGCAGTAGAAGCAAAGATATAAGGACTGGAAATGCGTCCCTAGGTCTCGCCTGCTGAACAAAGAGATTAAAAGTCACTAAAGGTGACCTTCACCGATCGAGCTGAAACTAGCACCAAACATTGTCCTAGTACCATAGTACATAAAACAATATTTGTCAGAAATTCGGACTGTGCGTTAGTAAGTTATTAGGGGTCAAACATTAGCAAATATCAACTTTCAGGGGCCATAACTCGAAAAAGGGGCGATTAAGAAATTTTGGGCACTTGGCCCCAGGGAGTCATTGGTCCAGACCCTTTCGTCTGGCACCAGTTTCATCCGGATCGGTGAAGGTCACATTAGGCTCAAACTTGCAGTCCAAAGTTGGTAGGAATGTCTGAAACTTTGACCCTAATAACTCGTCTGTTTTTCATCCGATTACGCTGAAATTTGGAACGTTTGTAGAGCCCATCCATACACACATGCCTGCACAATCCGGGATGCGGTCAATGGAATAGCACGTGCACTGTGGGGCGCCAAAAATTCAATAAATAAACCTTTTACGCCTACAGCAGCCAAAGGAAAGCACCCACGGTGCTGCAAATTTATGCGCATGCGCAGATCATTAATGTCTACAAATGTAAAGGGTAGTCAAGGGACTCGAGGCAATGCGTCCTGCTGAAAAATGGGTCCTCAAATTTGCATTGCACCCTATGGAATTTTGGGCGGTAAACCGTAAAAACCCT